>NQII01000032.1:2021843-2125267 GCA_002778355.1 Clitarchus hookeri
GGGGGGGGGGGGGGGGGGTGAGGTTGTGCTGGAAATCGAGTTCCACCAGCGCCTAAGAGAGGGAAAGAGGAACGAAGAGAGAGAAAGAGAGAGAAATAGAGAGAGCGAGGCATGGCAGAGGCATCGTAGTTCCAGCTGCGAAATTATCCCTTGCATCTCGTTCGCTCGCTTGAACTGGCTCGTACAACAGAGGTGACCAGAAAAAAAAAACCTGCGATATTCCCGTGGAGGATAAATAACTAAATAAATAAGCTATTATAAAAATAAAGTTGGAATGTTTTTATCTCAACCTGCTTTAAACAAGTGCAATGTCTTGCATGAGGCAGTTTTGGAAGGCAGGCAAGAACGTGAGGTAATCTAAGTTGCTCGGTACTTCAAGAAATAATTAATTTGAGTGACATTTAAATAACGGAATTACCGCACGGAGAAGAAAAGCTTTGTATAGGCTGTTCACAATTAATTGAGCACTTTTGAAATAGACTTTTGAAAAATGTCACTGCCCCTACCTGCGTATGTTTTAACGGGCACACTGGCTGGAATGCGGCCAATAAAGTTGGTATCAGCGGAGGAAATGTAGTTCCATGCCTTAACATTGTATTAAAAGTGTCAAGTAAACAACTGTAAGTAAATACTGAAATTATTTCTTTTGTTTTCTTAATGCATAAGTATACCTAGAAGAATTTGAAATTTTGTAATTATTTACTTTTACAACAATTTCACAGTTTCACTTCCCCGACNATAAGTATACCTAGAAGAATTTGAAATTTTGTAATTATTTACTTTTACAACAATTTCACAGTTTCACTTCCCCGACGCACGAATAAAGTTACCAGGCCAATGGCAATGTTAATTTTACGTATGGTGGAAGAATACACTATGTGCTTGCAAGTAGATCTTAAGCAAGGCTTTCGAAAGTGTTCAGTTTACCGTCAATATCCTATAGAAGGATGTGAGCTATTCTGATAGAATTAGAGATATTACTTAATTTCCAATTTCGAGTTTCGTAAATATCCAGTGTTTGATTTAATACCAGCATTAGTGTGGACAACGATATTATGATTGTGTTGTTATAAAAATTCAGCAAGGAACTAGTGTTAAGCCGAACCACCATTTCTGGGAATTCTGCCCATCCTGAGGGTTGTTGAGTTCTTACTTACTATACCTACCCTGAAAATTATAACTTTAAAATTTGTTTTATATTTCACAACTACAAGTAAAATAAGAACCGCATTCTTTACGGCGAAAGCGCGTTTTAATACAAGAGCGAATGGTGGCCCGTGTCCGCAAGGGAGCCCACTATGCGATTCCGATAGTAGTTGTGACAAACACCACCAGATGTCTCCTGCTTCTTATACGGTGTCCCGATCTAGTGTGGAACGCAAGAAGTGAAAAGCGTGAGTCGAATGCCGGCCATGTTACGAAGCCATTAGTCAAAATATGAAGCGCGAAGGCAGTGTTTTATTATTTCTAGTCTAGTAGAAGATCGTAATAAATATAGTTAAGTATGCAAGTAATCATATGTTCTTATGTGTTTTCTGAAAGTCTGATGTATGAGCTTTCGAGAATATGAAGCATGTTGAATGTTCTTTGAAATATATTTATGCGAGAGGAATAATTATGTAACGAAATGTGCTTTTCTGCTATTTTCCTACAGTGGCCATAGTGGGCCACCTTGGAAACCTAGTGGGCTACCTTAGAACAGCATAATTTCTGTAACTGCGCAAACGGTTAGAAGGGGCTGCATGTGTTACATTTTGTTTCGTTAAATGTTTATATAAAAATATGTTATAATTTAATTATTTGAATGAGACAAAACAACCTAAAATTCTTATAAATGCAAAACTATTAACATAAGAAGAATTTTTTAATTATACATTTTAATTTTAGCTTTGTGCTAAGTAAAGTTTCAGATGAAAATCACCCATACTAACAGAACTCCCGTGGACATACAATACATAATAATGAAAACTATGATATACCTTTTTTGAACTGCTTAACAATAATTACTTATTATTACATTATTATGTTTCAGATCAAGATGGCCAAGAAGTTAGGCAAATGGACTCAAAAACCGCTAACTCAAGCCAAAGATGCAGTTCTGAAGGAAAAAATGGCAGTAAGGAGGGCAGTAAAGATTTTTGGTATTCCAAGAAGGACACTCAGGAACCATTTAGCATCTGGAAATCCTAAAAAGGTCACAGATAGGCCACCTGTTTTGTCAGTTGATCACGAAATAGAGCTTTGCAGGAGAATCCATAGATTTTCAGATGCAGAAATGCCTATAACACCCAAAGTCCCTAAGCGAACAGTGTATAATTTTTGTTCGATGAAATCATCNTTTCAGATGCAGAAATGCCTATAACACCCAAAGTCCCTAAGCGAACAGTGTATAATTTTTGTTCGATGAAATCATCCATTCAACATGCAAGTGGGTTCAGATCATAGTAAATGGCTCATGTTGTCTCTATGAAGAAACCCTGATGTTTCCAGAAGGAAACCTCAGAATTTGAATCCACCTAGGGCACAGAAAAGTAATAGATTTATTGTTGAGGATCATTTTAAAAGTTGTAAAATATCATGATCTAATTCTATTTAATGCAGAAGCCTTAATGTATATACAATGTCGACGAAAAGGGAAATAGTCTTTGTTTACACAAAGCTCATTTTGTTTTGGCTCGAAAAGGGGCAAGACGTGTGCATAACATAGCTTCACAATATGGCAAGAATGTTACCATCGTCTCATGTGGTAATGCTTTGGAGCATGTTATCCCCCAAGTAATCCTCTACAAAGGTGATAGACCAGAATGTTGCGACAACTTACCATCTGGGAGTAAAGTCTTTATGACCCCGAAAGTCTCTATGATTGCACATACCTTTGTAAATTGGCTTTCTCATTTTGCGGAATAAAAAACCCTTAGACCTGCATNGGCCACCTTGGAAACCTAGTGGGCTACCTTAGAACAGCATAATTTCTGTAACTGCGCAAACGGTTAGAAGGGGCTACATGTGTTACATTTTGTTTCGTTAAATGTTTATATAAAAACATGTTATAATTTAATTATTTGAATGAGACAAAACAACCTAAAATTCTTATAAATGCAAAACTATTAACATAAGAAGAACTTTTTAATTATACATTTTAATTTTAGCTTTGTGCTAAGTAAATTTTCAGATGAAAATCACCCATACTAACAGAACTCCCGTGGACATACAATACATAATAATGAAAACTATGATATACCTTTTTTGAACTGCTTAACAATAATTACTTATTATTACATTATTATGTTTCAGATCAAGATGGCCAAGAAGTTAGGCAAATGGACTCAAAAACCGCTAACTCAAGCCAAGGATGCAGTTCTGAAGGAAAAAATGGCAGTAAGGAGGGAAGCAAAGATTTTTGGTATTCCAAGAAGGACACTCAGGAACCATTTAGCATCTGGAAACCTTAAAAAGGTCACAGGTAGGCCACCTGTTTTGTAAGTTGATCACGAAATAGAGCTTTGCAGGAGAATCCATAGATTTTCAGATGCAGAAATGCCTATAACACCCAAAGTCCCTAAGCGAACAGTGTATAATTTTTGTTCGATGAAATCATCCATTCAACATGCAAGTGGGTTCAGATCATAGTAAATGGCTCATGTTGTCTCTATGAAGAAACCCTGATGTTTCCAGAAGGAAACCTCAGAATTTGAATCCACCTAGGGCACAGAAAAGTAATAGATTTATTGTTGAGGATCATTTTAAAAGTTGTAAAATATCATGATCGAATTCTATTTAATGCAGAAGCCTTAATGTATATACAATGTCGACGAAAAGGGAAATAGTCTTTGTTTACACAAAGCTCAATTTGTTTTGGCTCGAAAAGGGGCAAGACGTGTGCATAACATAGCTTCACAATATGGCAAGAATGTTACCATCGTCTCATGTGGTAATGCTTTGGAGCATGTTATCCCCCAAGTAATCCTCTACAAAGGTGATAGACCAGAATGTTGCGACAACTTACCATCTGGGAGTAAAGTCTTTATGACCCCGAAAGTCTCTATGATTGCACATACCTTTGTAAATTGGCTTTCTCATTTTGCGGAATAAAAAACCCTTAGACCTGCACTTTTAAATTCCGATGGTGAATTTTCACATTTGGAAATGCTGTGCATGCAGCAGATGCTCATGACATCATATTGTTTTGCCTTCCAAGTAATATGATGCATGAACTACAACCAATGCATAAAATAGTTTTTTAAATCATACGAAGTACATTNATTGTTTTGCCTTCCAAGTAATATGATGCATGAACTACAACCAATGCATAAAATAGTTTTTTAAATCATACGAAGTACATTGGGATAATGAGATAATGTTATTTTGGACACAGCATGCACATAGCACAGCTACACACATAGAAGAAGTGAGTTTCGACCAGAAGATAAGAAGAAGTCAATTCGGGAAGCTTTTCTCACGAGCGTGGGTGAAGTCTGCGACACCTTCCAATGTTTCCTCGGGTTTTCAAGCAACTGGTATCCACCCATTTGACCCTTCTGTGATGGCAGACGAAGAGCTTTTGCGCCTAGCGAACTCGCGCTCACAGACCTGAAGACAGCACGGAGGCAGTTGACTATGATCCAGAGAGACAAACAAACGGCTCATNCGAACTCGCGCTCACAGACCTGAAGACAGCACGGAGGCAGTTGACTATGATCCAGAGAGACAAACAAACGGCTCAGTTCTTGGTCAAGTCAACCACAGCATGTGATGAAGTGAAACGATATGCATCAAAACAAAGAGCAAAGAAACCCCGGANTTCTTGGTCAAGTCAACCACAGCATGTGATGAAGTGAAACGATATGCATCAAAACAAAGAGCAAAGAAACCCCGGAAGAAGACGCCAGTATCCCCAGATAGTGACAGTTCAATTTCCGATGGTTTTTTTTCCTCTTCATGACTTGACCTTAAAAAATTTAGTTATCACTGATTCTGAAACAGATATTATTACAAGCACAACATCGCCTTCGTTGTCTGATATCCTCCATACACCTGAGGCTCCTGCGTAGAAAAGTGTAAAACCAAGGAAAAAAAGCTATCAACTGCCGTTCCCAAAAGGTTGTGGCAAGTCTGTCTGTTTCAATACAAAACTCCTATCGAGACTACAGAAGAATCACTGATCAAACAAACAATTGCAGGGAAATAACAGAAACGTCAAGTGTCTGCGGCAGAAAATGTTCACAAAAAAAAAAAAAAAAAAAACCAAAAGTAAGAAGGAGGAACAGAAGGAACAAGAATCTGTGGCATTTGAAGTTCTTCCATCTATCAGTGTGTAGCAAGCATCAAAACAAGCAAAAGATAGCTGGTGTTGTCATTTATGTAAATTTGACAAAATAGGTGACATGCGACTATGTNAGCATCAAAACAAGCAAAAGATAGCTGGTGTTGTCATTTATGTAAATTTGACAAAATAGGTGACATGCGACTATGCAATCAATGCACGAGCTATGTTCGTAAGGATTGCGGAAGCAAAACATGCAAAGACAAAATTACAAATTTCATGTGCTCATTTTGCCAAGATTCTAATTATTATTTGTTAAATTTCATTTAAAGGGCTCTTATTAAATTGTGTTTCATTTTAATACATCTTAATAATAAGTATATGAAGGATTGAATGTTAATTTGTAAGCATGGTTATTTTCTTTTGAGGTGTACGGTTGCCTATAACATACACAGTCTTTTACTCAATTTTAATATGTTTTTATAATGTCTGTACATATATTTAGTACTTAGGTATTTTTATCCACATCAATACGTTAGACATTAAAACTTGTGTGGTTTATGTCAACCTTGGAAATTGTGAAACTTAGTATATGGGCCACCTTTGGTACCATTTGCGGGCCACATTTGGTACCACTCGCGGGCCACCTTTGTATCACTACGTTCCAAACATGGCCCACACGCAACATTCTACTAAAATGTAAAAAAAAAACATTGAAAAAAAAATTATCGTGGTTGCTTGTAGCTATGTAGATAGCTTGCAGCTATTTCCAAAATTTGAAAATTTTCAATCGCACCAGGCAATTTTTAAAATTCTCAAAGCTTAACTATGGCTACCTTACTTGATATATACATCTCACTGATATAACACATCAGACTGAGACGGGAACCAAATAAATCCAATTTTAAAACTATGTGAATTTTATAAATAAATTCCCTATGTTGCCACTTTACATTATTCTAACATCAAACCATATTATTTGCTTAAATAGCACAAACTCTTCGTACATTTACAAATAAACGCGTAAGAAGTAGTTACCTTAAGTGGAAAAGGTCTCAAATTTAAATCGTGGTTATAATTCGTTTTAATGTTGTTAACAACTTATTATTATGGGAGTATTTCATATTAAATAAATACATTTCAGGGACCCACAGTGGTAAACTTTATATCACCGGTATAGCAAGCAACCAACAGCCTTCTAAATCTGATAGCGTAAATGTAAAACCAATTTTTTTGTGGAAATAAATGTAGAGCTAGTGGCATGTCGCGAATGTGTACGGGATAAGTTAGAATTCATTGTTTTTATAACTTCAAGATACTTTCCTTACTTTTGGAGTGCAGTTACTACTTGGCTTGCTGTTGAGCCATGTTGTGCTAAAATGTCTGACACACGTAATCAGTACACAAGCAGCTAGCACAGCAACTAAGTGTTCACCTAATCACAAAGGAAATACGGCTCTGCAGGATTTTCGAATACACGTCACTTTCAGGAAATATTACTTCCTGTACGTAGTCGCATGGTGGCTAAGATGTGAAGTAATAGCCGCAGGCGATAAATCTACAACTTTTAAAAGCCCAAAGCGTAGGGCTTATATTTCCGCCACATGTAATATAAATATTACTGTGGATGTAATAACAGTGTGTGTGTCGTTTGGTGAGACTGTAAATGGTTTGAAAAAAAATGCTATATTAAATACTTTTATCCTTTACCTTATTTGCAGTACGCAAAAAAATGCACTTACTATCAATTGAAAAATAAAAGTTTCAAATAAGATATTAACAGATTAGTTTAGATTTTTTTTCTTCGCTGATGATTTTACTATTTNTGAAAAATAAAAGTTTCAAATAAGATATTAACAGATTAGTTTAGATTTTTTTTCTTCGCTGATGATTTTACTATTTAAGTCCCTGGTTGTATTCAAGTGTATTAGGTCAGAAAAACAGAATTGTAAAGGTTAATTTTAAACGCGCTTAACTATCCATCACTGTTAAAAACTCGTGTTACCGATCCGAATGTTTCCAACAAAATTAAATAATTTTACGAACTCAGAAATAACTCTGAGCATCTTGCAAGAGTACAAATTTTACACGCACTATTTCAAGGAGTAACGAAAGGTAAACAGAAAATGGCGGAAAGTTTAGTAGAATTAAACAAATTGAAAGGAAAAATGGACATTCTGTTCACAAACACACAAGGTAAAATTACAAATGAAAAATGATAAAATTCGTATTTTTATTTCAAAGTTAACGTTTAGAAAGGTTATATTTTTAGACGTAATGCATATGATCAATTTNATAAAATTCGTATTTTTATTTCAAAGTTAACGTTTAGAAAGGTTATATTTTTAGACGTAATGCATATGATCAATTTATCGCAAGTAATGCTGTTTATTTATATAACCATTATTTTGATAAAAAAATCAATTGGAGAAAGGAACAAATATTTTTTGGAATTAAAGTTGGTTGCTCAATACGTGCCTATTTGTAAATACAGAATGCTATTTACATCACGCTCGTTCCAAAACTACGTTTAATTTTGCTTTCCTCGGCTGTTACTCTCTGTTACTTTACTCTACTCTCTGAGTACCGTTTTGGAACGCCGCCCTGTCGAGTGGAGTGAAGAGGTTTGGACGGCTCGTAAAATCAAGGTCGTGAGAGCCGATAAGGGCGAAGCGAGGGGAGTACGGATCAGAGCCTGAAAGGGGAGGGGGGGAAGTGAGATCCCGAGAAAACCTGCCGACCAGCTGAAGCGTCCGGCACGATTCCCACGTGTGAAAACCTGAAAACCCCAAGAGCGACCTCGCCGGGAACTGAAACCTGTTCGCACTGGTTGGACGCTTCCCCTCGAAAGGGGGTTGCTGAGTTATCATGCTCGTGTGGAGAGAAAGTCAACCCGGAAATAGTTTTACGCACCCCACATACAAACACATCACAGTAAATGCACGATATTGTGTTTTAAAAATGTGGAACCAACTAAATTAATAGCTTTAAAAAGTGTTAATAATGGGGGCTGCTTTCAATAAGCCAAGCATAAATTAAGAGACATCTGTACAGCAACGAATAAATAAAGCTTCATACAGAATTTATACAGTAAAAATAACTTACANATAAATTAAGAGACATCTGTACAGCAACGAATAAATAAAGCTTCATACAGAATTTATACAGTAAAAATAACTTACAGTGTAATCGTTTTTAGCTATTTTGAAATACTCTAAAATAGTATTTGTAATGTCTTGAAAGCACTCAACAGCCCTCGTCTGAGACGTGTGTTAATTTCGTAGGTCAGCACATTAGATGTACGTTTAGTAGCATTTTTTTTGTTGGGTAAACGAGTACTTCAAACACTCTGCAACGCAGTTCAAGTGCCAGGCAGGCAGGCGGGCGGCTCAAGTGTAGAACAGACAGCTTTCAAGGTACATCATTGCGTCTTGGGGAGAATCACTGGCGTCTTGCCGTAACGATTTGCAAAGTATTAGCAATCGTCACTCAGAGCATTTCGACATCACTTTTCTGGCATGGANATAAATTAAGAGACATCTGTACAGCAACGAATAAATAAAGCTTCATACAGAATTTATACAGTAAAAATAACTTACTGTGTAATCGTTTTTAGCTATTTTGAAATACTCTAAAATAGTATTTGTAATGTCTTGAAAGCACTCAACAGCCCTCGTCTGAGACGTGTGTTAATTTCGTAGGTCAGCACATTAGATGTACGTTTAGTAGCATTTTTTTTTGTTGGGAAGACGAGTACTTCGAACACTCTGCAACAAGTGCCAGGCGGGCGGGCGGGCGGCTCAAGTGTAGAACAGACAGCTTTCAAGGTACATCATTGCGTCTTGCCGTAACGATTTGCAAAGTATTAGCAATCGTCACTCAGAGCATTTCGACATCACTTTTCTGGCATGGATGCTGTGCATTTTAGCACGTTTCGAAATTATTTTAAGAAATTGCCGTATTTTTAACTACAGGTTAAACCTGCAATAATTTTAAGGTCAGTTTATATTCTCTTTCTTTTTTATACATACCTGAGCTATTAATCTGTGCCGTTTTCAAAATTTTTCACCTATCACTTTCTCGCTATTCCTTTGCACCGATACTGGTTTATTCTCTAATACTTTTTTTGATAGCCATTAATGTTGATTCCCTTTTCTAACATAAGATAATTGTGCTGGTATTTTCTAACGCCTATGCTGATATTTATATAAGTTTAACTTCTTTTTTAACTTCATTGAAGTTTTTTTCTTATTTCCTGCACTCATATTTGTCTAATATAATCACGTTGTTAGATTGCTTTTATTTATCTTATTCCCTGCACTCATATTTGTCTAATATAATCTCGTTGTTGGATTGCCTTATTTCTCTCTCCGTTTTCACCTACGTTTCGCATTTTTAAAGAAGTGCATTAACCACCATTTAATTGCGAAGCTACAATGAAGTTAATTTCCCTAGTTTCCCTGCCAACTTCGTAATGACTGCTGCATATCTGTGATATTCGCGTAGCTTGTTACCAAAAGCATTATTGCATTCTTTTTCGAAATAAAAAACTGTAATTTTTAATCCGTTCTGTAATTGTGTTATTAACTGACACAGTTTTAAATATAGCACGTAAATTTTGTGATTAAATTTCTTTCAAAGACTGTACGCTATATTTATGGTTCCGATTNATTCTTTTTCGAAATAAAAAACTGTAATTTTTAATCCGTTCTGTAATTGTGTTATTAACTGACACAGTTTTAAATATAGCACGTAAATTTTGTGATTAAATTTCTTTGAAAGACTGTACGCTATATTTATGGTTCCGATTTTTTTGAAAAATTGTTTCTTAGTAAGTTATTTTTCGTAATGCTGTGGTTTTTCCTGTTTTATACAATTGGTTGATAAATTTTTTCTACACGTCATAGTCAATGGAATTCCCTTCTGGTACTACAGGATTATCGCTGACCCAGTAAGCTAGGACAGTAATGGAAATTAATGTGCACACATGAACAACATTGAAACAAAACTTTTTTTGCGAAAGATCATATATATATCTAGTTATAAACTTCAGAACTGTGTGTGTGCGCCTGCTAAACCAGCTATCACACAGAGGATTTAGGTTTCCGTCAGGAAGGGTTCGATATTAGCTCAGAGTCTGTATCGCGCCAAAAAAATGGGATCCATTTGCACAAGTGAAAAAAATCTGACTGTGTTTGAATTACAGCTTGTCAAGGAATGAATTTGTGAATATTTTTTCTCCCAGTATAATCGCTGAAAATTTAAATTATATAGTTTTTGCAGAGTAACAAAACTTTGTGAAAATACGTAACATTACTTGTCATTTTTTTTGCAACGTTACAAAATCCGNTGAAAATTTAAATTATATAGTTTTTGCAGAGTAACAAAACTTTGTGAAAATACGTAACATTACTTGTCATTTTTTTGCAACGTTACAAAATCGGTACATACAAAATGCCTAGAGAAATATTTGTAATGACTATGAAATTATTTAAGTCGAGAACTCAAAGTAGCAAACAGTTACACTCTGTGATAAGATGACAAATATTTCACTAGAATCCAGTCAATGTATTTGCAAATTAATTTTATTAAATGTACAAATTGGTAGAGGAGGGGGGAAGGGGAGCGACTTTTCTTACAACGTTCCCTCAAATACAAAAACTTAATTGCCTTAAACCATACTTTCTTAGATACACAAGAGGCTTATGCGGCTCTGTGTATTTCCGCTGTCCGATAATTTTTATAACCAACTGAACAGATCGCAATATATTGTAATAACGTAATTCTAATAAATGTCGCCCCAACGAAAACAGTAATAAAACAATATATTCTGCAACTATAAAACTTTATTTGTGTTAGTGTACCATACACTTGCAATCTTTCAATGCCATTTTTATAGCTCAGTGTTTCTCTAAACAACTAAAATAAATTATTCCCATGAGGTGACTTTATTGTCGTCTTGTTCAATAGAAGGCATGCCATATATATCCATGAAGAGGGTGAGTGAAGAGATTTGGGCTTCTCTTAACAACGAGGTCTTGAGAGCCGATGAGGGTGAAGCGAGGTGAGTATGGAGCAGCGCCAGAATGCAAGGGGCGCGGGGGAAACGGAAGATTCCTGAGCAAACCTGCCTACCAGCGGCATAATCCGGCATGCGAAAATCCGAGAGCAACCCCGCCGGGAATCAAAACGGTTCGCCTAGATGTGGGAGGTTAGTAGTTTAGCCACTTCACCACTACGAAAAGTAGTTTAAGAATGGGTGGTACACAAATTAACGTTTTCGAGGTTAATAACATTTTACAATTATCCGTGAGTTGCCGACCCCCGTTCCGTAGTCGTCTCTGCAGTGGTCTGCGGTGTGAGGGGTTCCAGGTTCGAATCCTGGCTCGGTCATGGGTTTTGTGTGTGGTCCTTTCACCTCATTTCACCCACATCGGCTCTCAAGACCTCGCTGTTAAAGTGCAGTTGAACCCTTACACTTCTCTTCATGTAAGTCAGTGTGCATTGAGAAAAAGGATTTGTTGAAGCAATCAAAGTATGTTTGGCGCAACCGAGGTAATTGTTTGTATAGGGGCAAATAAATATTTTATTGTTAAAACAAAAGTACTTTGTTGTTCTTATTTTGTTGCCCAAAACAAAGAATTGACTGATGGAACTAAAGATTTGTTCGGCTCTACCTACTGTTACGCAGCCGGGAAGGAGGCCACAGACGAGTTTGTAAAGCATAACATCGGGGCCGAAATCGAATTCAGCAACCATCGGAGAATTGCACAAAGAGACACGGAAAATGTGAGTCCAGCTAACCTAAGGGCATTCCAGGGCAATTAGAATAAAACTACGAGCACACTCCGCCTCCGGCGCACAGCGGGAGCCAATCAGAACGGATTACGTCAACACGCACGTGGAGGGTCAGATGCGGGTCCTGGAGTGGTGACGTCCAACGTCGAGGCAACGAGGCATGGGTGCGAGGCTAGGGTAAGCTCCGTCTTTATCACGATCTCTCTCTTACCTAGAGAACCTTCCGTATCATCCCTTCCTCCGTTGGCCTCGTGTATTAAATTATATGTAAACATTTATAACTGTTGGAAATTAATTATAGAAAGAGTAAATAAAGTATGTTTCCTTTCAAATTTTTTCCTGATTAACCCGCAGCCGAAGTTTGTCTGTCTGGTTTAGATAGGCCTACATCCTGTATTATTTTTGGCAGAAAAGTACACAAGGAATTTTTTACGTACAAGTACAACAAATCTTGTTCATAGATCACGTTCCATAGCCCGTCTGTACGTCGCTGTTGCAGACGCCTTGTTTCCTGTCCGGATCCTACTCTTCCTACCTTCCTTTTCCTCTCTTGCCACCGCGACAAACGAACTGAGCTGCGGCCCACAGCGGACGTGGGACGAGCGGACGGCTTGTCCGACGGACGTCCAGCGAAGCTGTCAGGTCCCGACCAATCGCGCGCGACGTCACTTATCCTAACAAGCTGAGAGAAAAAAAATGACAGGAAGAACTGTCAGTTTCCACACGGGATCTCGCCATTCTGCGGGGAAGATTTCAGAAGCCGCTCCTTCCTCCATCTTCCTGTAGAACTCAACCTGCTGGGTTTTTCTTATTTTATGGATGACTGCGTCAGCATCTCTCTACCGAAAAGACTAATCGGATAAGGAAAATAGCACTAAACTACATTTAAATGTTGGTTGCTTCTAATATTCCTTTGAACACAGTGTGTCTCAAGTTTGCCTTATTTTAAAGCTGTTCAAAGCCATTTTTTTTTTCAAGATTTGAAGATATTTTATGATTCCGTGATATGGTATCAACGATACCTAATCGTTTGAAATATAACAATTTCGATTAATTACAATATAAAATTGTTTTAACTTAAAATATTAATTCGAACAAATTAATAAAAAGTAATAGTAAAAAAAATGTTGGGTTTCAGAAAAAAAATGTTAATTAAAGTCACAGGAATCTATGTAAAGGTTTTACTTCTGGCTATTTCAGCTTTAAATTTTGTCTCAACATTGAAATTGAAATATACGTAAACCCACAACAAATTTCCAAGAAACGTATTTCGTAACATTATGATAACATTAACAATATTTTTAGCCTTAACCCGATCAGAAATTATATAAATTTAAAGTTATTACAGCTAGTTTTGATAATTTTTAAAAAAATAATTTTCCTCCCACGTGATGTTTTCTTTTTCCAGACTATTATGTCACATCACAATGGGAAAGGATTCAATATGCAACAAAACGTAGAAAATATTTTATACTCTATAATACCCTTAAAGGTGGTGAGTGGCAGTTGGTCACCTGATACGGCCGTAGACTAAAGTAGAGGTAGACCGATCTCGCTGGCTGCGCAAAACCAATCTCCGTGTCCCAATATTGAACGGCTTCTCTGCCTATACGTCTAGCAAAAACGGCGTGGATAGGATTTGAGGTTAGCACAAAGGTTAGTAAACAAGGTCTTTGTGAGATGTACGCATACTTATTCTAACCAATTTACAACGCAGTTAGATTGAATTAAAATTGGTGAAAGTATTTTAATACTGTACAAGTGCTTGTCGTTTAAAAATTAAGATATGAAAAAAAAATCTCATGTTCATCAGTGTTGACCGCACGTGGCTTTGACAGTTGCGTTGCTTTGGGGTAGGCAAATGTTGGGCACATGGACGGAAGACGAGTAATCGATCTACCTCATCATTAATCTACGGATACGACGAGTTGTAAATGAGTGATCACGAGGGCGCGCGCTGACCAGCAACAGACTGGGTCAGTTCTCTGACTGGCTTGAGGATCACGTCTCCGATCGCGCGTATCTCAGTCCTTCACCCACGTCGGTATGACGCGCCGAAGTAGCCGCTTCTCAGTTAAAACCCCTCCTCGTGTGGCACGTCCAATTAAAAAAAAAACACTCCTACCTGGACCCTTGATCGGGGATAAAACGGCGTGGCTCCTGGGATTACGCTGCAAATATTTCGCCGCCCTCCCTCGGCCCCTGCACAACCCAGTGGCTCACCCCGTGGATGTTTACCTCTCCACACGCTGCCCGCCCCGCTATTAATGCTCGCTTTGTTGATTTATATTGCTCACGGCGAAAATCGCTAATAGGACGTGGTTGCTCTCGAACTCCTACCTCTCTTCACCCTCCACCCACCCGCCACTGGTCCGCTCGCGCCCGGAACGTGAACAGGTGGCAAGAGCAGAGAAAAACCTTTAAACAATTCGCGGGGGAAAAAAAATTATGGTCACAAAAAAAAAACACGATGCTACATGCTGCCGAGCGGTGAAACGAACCTTTGGTGGGGTCCGTATGAAAAATAAAAAATAAAAAATGCTAATTCCAGTAAAGCCTGATTTTTTTTTTGTAAGTTCAAAATAGGTTTACAGCTCATCCCGTTTATGCCCTTTTTTATCTTCGGGTTTTATCCTATTGGTTGGAACACGCAACGTTCGCGAAGCTGAAGTGATTACGGCTTTTCCGCGCGGGCGTAAAGCACTAAACGTACGGCAGTGCCTCCAACTACCGGAGAAAACAACCAAGAAATGTTTTGCTATTGTCTATTCGCAGTATCTTCTCGATTTTCGAATCAAACCGTTGAAAAATCATCCTATATATGACGTGTCTGCTTGTTTACTATGTAAGTCCTTCAGTTAAAATACAAATATATAATTTCATCTTAAATTGATCTTTTATTTGTAGTTAATTTATAAATTATAATATCTAATTTATAATTATATGGATAAAAAAAAAAGAGACAAGCATTTGTGTTGGTAATAACTAATAAGTAGAGAACTTAAAAATTCGCTTTTTCATTTCGGGACAAGCTAGAATTCGAAACCTCGTACGTTTGTATTGCTAATGCTATTGGTCCACCCGCTAGTTAACACCTCCTGGAGAACTCTGAGTCAATAATAAATTCACAGTAAAATGCAGATCGAATCACCGTATTCCGCTAATACAACAAGCAACCAATGAATTGTGATATTTACATGATTTTACATACGACAATGGAGTATATCCTACAGGTCGTTGAACTCGCGAATTTTTCAGGTCTCTACTAACAAGTAGAGACGTGCAAAATTCGCGTTATCGTTCGGTGACGTGATAAGACTCCGCTTCGTACTTTCATTGGTCGCTACGCTGTCATCAACGTCACGTATCTACTTGACCTCCACAGCTGAACTTCTATTATTGGCTCAGGATTTCTCCGAGGCGTGCCGAACATATTTTTGGCCAATGGCTAAAGTCTCTCAAACGCACAATCACTCAAGAGTTCTTGGAGTCCAGTACTGCCCTTAAATAATAAATAAATATTTCGCATTCTAACTATTGTTAATCTTAGTGTGCGAACGAATGCGCACCTTAGGTGTAATTTCCTAGACTTATTTTAGCTTTGCTTGCGCGAGGGAGTTGAATAGCTTGCAAGTAGACCATTAGCAGGCCTTCGGGAAAGTTGGATGTAACGACGCATGAATGGACTACAGGCATCTCGCTTAGACACGTCTGTCACTCTGGTCTACTACTAATGCGGGGAATTTTCAGCCAATCGCAGCTGTGCGCCCGCACGCTAGTACGCATTTATTTAAATTACTGAGGAAATGCGTTTCTTAGTCTTTTATTTTACTACGTTGCGGCTCTTCGCAGAAACTGTGAAATGGTTTACAATAATTAGATAACACTTTTATTTTGAATTTTGCAAGGGTGCAAAAGGCAGCGAAATTAAAAAAAAGTTGTTGCAGGAAAAAGTAAAATAATTTGTAGGGGACAGACTTTATACAACTGGACATCCAATCGATCGGGTCCTCATAGAGTATAATAAGCGTTTTAGTGCTTATAATTATATCTTGTTTTTATATGATACAAGAAACTCATACCAATGTGTTATTAAAATAGGCAAATGTAATATAAACGCCCAAAAAATATATTTAAAACAAAAATTATAAATTAATATAAATAATGTATAAAGAATAAGACTGGTATCTATGGAAGAGCATCTGCTGAGAAGGGAAATAATAAACATTTGCTCAATGTCCACATTTTATTAATTTTATTTGTTCTCAGTTATTTTTGAGCATCACATAAAAATTAACATTACCTTGGGACTTACAATGACATTAGTTTACGTGTTGATCAAATGAAACTCTGTTTCTTTAAAAACATAATTGCATTTCTTCCCTCACTACAATATGAAGGAAAAAAAAAGTCTCAAATTTCAGATTATAACCGTTTTTATCATTACCTTAGGTCTATGCCGAAAACTTTAAAGCACTGATAAACTGTTAAAAAATTCGACATGTACAATTAATAAAGATAATATAATGCACACTTTCCAATTCTATCATTTTAATTCTCTGGAACTTTCTTAAACGAGATTAAATTGCGGCCACATCGCCAACTGCCTTTCACATTTGACTGTTACAAGCAGCTTTCAACAGAAATCACGGTCAAAAAACTATGCTATAGGTTTACCACATATCAGAATAATATATTTAACACTAAAATTGTTTTGATATTCTGACTGTTACTTTTTGCGCTACGTCGAGTTTAGTTTGAAAGCTTTGCGTCTGCGCGATCGCAGCCGTGGGGACACGCCGAGCCGCTAGAGCGCAGCAGCGTCGTCTTCTCGCGTAAACCAGCCGGCTGTCCTGTACTCATCCTTCCAGCGTGTTTGGTTAAACTAAACTCAGTGCTGAGCAACAAAATACGCAAGTACAGAGATGTTGATTGGCTCCGAGAGGCTCTGGAACAGGACTTGTGTGTGATTGGCTACTGCGTGATGCGAAATATTCCCTATTGGCTGGCGAGCAAGTTACCAGGCGCTGATTGGCTGACGGCGTTCCGACGTGTTTCTGGCAAGATACGCCATTTTGCTGGCGTGTGCGGGTAGAGTCCGCAGTATACGTGGCTGTTGCACTTCTGTATTTTTAACTATTTTGCAGTTTAAGATGGACCTCGAAAATGTTTATTTTATCCATTATTTACCCTGTACACTCCTTAGAATACGATAAGGCTCGGTTTCACATGCCTCGTTGAATAACTGGTGTCTAATTTCTTGCAGTTGTTTCAGAAGACATTTATTTTGCAACTGCAAGTAGGCCTATAGTCGTATAGAGATAAATATTACGCTTTAGAACAAACACAAGTCCTGAACTCTTGTCATGTAACTATGGCGTAGTTAGTGCCGCATACTTTTTAAATTATCAGTGTATTCCCACTGTATCACAATTACTAGAGACCTGAAAAATCTGCTTTTCCATTTCGGGACAAGCTAGAATTCGAAACCTCGTACGTTTGTATTGTTAATGCTATTGGCCCACCCGCTAGTTAACACCTCCTGGACAACTCTGAGCCAATAATAAATGCACAGTAAAATGCAGATCGAATCACCGTATTCCGCTAATACAAAAAACAACTAATGAACAGTGATATTTGCATGATTTTACATACGACAATGGAGTATATCCTACAGATCGTTGAGCTCGCGAATTTTTCAGATCTCTAACAATTACCAGATAACGCATGGATAAACTTTAGCGACTACATTGGAGGACACTTGAAAATTAAGATGCGTCATAATAAGAAATATTTACTTTTTTAATTGAAAATAAAGTTATGGTACATAAATTGAAAATTCAACATGGCGGTTGAAACAGAGTACTGCACAGGAAAGTTATTTTGCAGTTATTATATACCCTGCGAGGTTCAATGTACAGTTATTTGTAAACCGCGTTAGTGCCAACGGTTATAAATGGTTACACACTTACTATGGCTAAAAACTAAAGGTCTCCATTTCATAGTCTGAGATATCGAAACAAGTGCTGTGTGGTCTAAAGTGCGGCACGAATAAAAAAATTTCGTATTAGCAACATTTGAAACCACAAGTCAAAGTGAGACTGAAAGAATTTACAATAAACTATTAGAGATATGCTCGTAATATTATTTTATAAAAATCTGTCTTATTATGATTACGTCTTTTATGCAGATATTTTTTGGATAATTGAGCATGCTATTAGGGGGTGGGGAATTTCGCGAATTAATTTCAGGACCAGTTAACTTAAAGCATGGGTGCACAGAAAAAAGTCTAATGTTGTGTCAACAGTATTAATGTTACTACAACATAAATTTTTTGTTATCTGTGGGCCGTCAATAACTAATGTTGCCGCTAATGTAATATAGAGTTAACCTATTAATGTTACTGTAACATTATGTACTTTTGTGACAACATTAAATCCTTATTGCACTGGTAACATTAAGGTGGTACTTATGTTGCGGCAAAACAAATATTGTGTTGCGTTGATGTTAACATATGTATTTAAAATTTTATTGTATTTAGCCTACATTCCGAATAAAAGAAAGGCTTATGTTATCACTTTCCTGTCTGCGTGTGTATATGTGTGTGTATGTGTGTCTGTGTGTGCGTCTGTGCATGTGTTAGCGTCTGTGCACGTGTTTTTAACGCGTAAACCGAATTTCGTCAATCTCGGTACACATATTGTAACGAGTAGGGACACCTGACTTTTATAGTTTTTGCCCACGCTAAACACTTACTTTAAAAATGGCGGCCATTTTAAAATTTAGAGCGAATTGTCATGTCTTGGAAACCATTCAACCGAAGTTAACCAAATTTTGTGTGCTGACAGCGCATGTTTAATGCATTAAATTCAGAGGAGAAAATTGTTGTTGGAACGCCATTTTATAAGATAGCGTCACATGAATAAATTAAGATTTAATGTTATATCTCGAAAACTACGTCACCAATTTTTTTCAAATTTGGCAAGTAGGTAGTATATGACATTCCAAGTAAATACAAATAATAAACTGTGTAAAGCACTTATTTTAAAAATGGTGAACATACAAATATTTTAAATTTATTTAGTATAACTACCATAAGATTTTACTAATTTCAACCAAATTTTGTACGCTGACAGTATCTATAACAAGCATCAAATAAGCTAAAAAAAACTTTTTTTTGTCCACTATCTCGTAAGATAGAGCTACATGAATTAATCAAATTTTACTATAATTTTTCGAGAAACAATTGACATTTTCCTACTAAATTTGGCAATAATGTAGTACTGTTGCAGTTGATAAGTGCAAATATGTTTCGAGTATGTCAGACATTTATTTTTAAAATGTCGGCCTTCTAGCTATTTTAGTATAGTATGCTTTATCTTCGAAATAATTTTATAAATTCCAACTTAACTTTGTATGCTGGGAGTATATAAAACAAACATCAAATGTGTCAACACAGAGCCACTTTTGTCCTCCATTTTGCAAAATATTTATGACATATCTCGGGAAACGATTGGCCGATTCCTACCAAATGGGGCAGACAAGTATTGCGTTGGTAGGTAATGTTAACTGATATGTTTTAGGAATTTCAGACACTTATTTTTAAAATGGTGGTAATATAGCTATTTTAGTTTTGTATGTAATAGCGTCGAAACCATGTAATTAATTCCAATGAAACTTTGTATGATGGCTGTATGAATTACAACAATCAAATAGGTACACACAAAATTGTCCACCATTTTGTAAAATAGGATTACTTGACGATTAAATTGTGTGATCTTCGAAAAAATTACCGATTTTTACCAAATTTGGCAGACAATTAGCACTGGGGCAGGCTATCTAAATTAATAAATTTTGAGTGTGCCAGACACACAAATTTGAAAATGGTGGCCTTATATACATTTTAGCTCAGAATTTTTTTATCTACGAAACTGCAAAACAAATTTCAACTTAAAATGGTATGCTTACAGTTTAAGTTATATCCATCAAAATTGTATATGCAAAGCCTCATTTCTCAACCATTTTGTAAGATAGCTCCATGTGAAATAATACAGTTTTTATGCCGTGTCTCAGGAAACTATCAACCGATTTCTTTAAAATTTGGCGAAGAAGTTGTACTGTGTGGGCTATATAAATTGGTGTGTTTTAATTTTTTTAAGGCGCTTATTTTCTGAATCGCGTGTATACTAACATCTTAGCTTAGATGGCTCTATATATACGAAACTGTGTTTCATTTTAAAATTTAACTTTGTATATTATATCTACGACAATAATCGAATGTGCTAATATATAAACTTTTTGCCCCCCATTTATGAATATCGTCACATGACCAGTGGAAGTTTAATGCCATATCTCGAGGACCAATCAACCGATATGCATACATAAATCCTCCTTTGCCAGTTTTTTTTGCAAAGTAGTGCCAGGTGAGTAAACTGAACATTTTGCCATATTTGCGGAATAATTCGACTAATTTCCGCAACATTTTGCATAACTACAGAAGAACATGTAAAGTGACATGATATAAATGGGGATAGGCAATGATTTTAAAAATGGTGGCCATATAAATATTTTTATTTATTTGGCATATCTATTTAACTATTTAACAATTTCAATCAAACTTTTTATGCTGACATTATCTATTACAAACACCGTGAAAAGTGCCTCTTAAGTAATTTGGTAAAACAGCCCAATTTAGAAAAACAAGGTTCTTATGCCATATCTGGGAGACCAATCAACTGATTTCCATAAAATGTTTCACACAAGTAGCGTTATGGTAGGTCACGTAGACTTACGTGTTTTAATGGCTCAGATACTTATTTTAAAAATGGTGGGTGAGTACCTATTCCAGGTTAGTGAACCATATCATTCAAAACATTACACTGATTACATCCGAAGTTGATGCTCCGAATCCTACCTCCGTGATGCAGTTGATTGCAAGCTAGTTTAATTTTACGAGTTTTCTGAATTCGGATCCCGGGTAAGTCACTCATGCATATTAATTGTCTTTGTACTGTTTCACATGTTTCTGGTTACATATCTAATAATATTGCTGTCAAGAACTTTACTAAAATTTATTTGCACCCACGTAGAGGAAAGTAGGCTCATTAGTTATCAGTAACTTTCGTTATTCTTTTTTGCTTTAAATGTACATTTCAGTGTGAAATTAATTAAGTACAATTATATTGTCACAAAAATAAATGTTACTAACTGAACAAAAAAAGCGACACGCAGGAGAATCGAACCCACGCCCTGATTGCTTGACGCATTCCACTTCACGGAACCCGGCAGCCTACCAACCGCTCTGCCATAACATATCTGTTCGTGTTCCATATCGTGGTTTTCAACGAATATAACGACCAACTGCAGTTCTCTTTCGTTATGTGGCAATACTTTATGCTCTAGAAATATATGCATATTTGCCACACGTTAACTGCTTTGCAAGGCTTGAGGACTGGTCTAGGCTACATTCAGTTTTCATATTGTGCTTTAAAATTTGATTACAGTGGTTTCACTTCACGATGTTATCGCTACTCACTACCAACCACCGTTGTACAACAGTATTAATGTTACTAGAACAGTAATTTTTTTTTTACCTGTGAACAGTCAGTAACTAATGTTTCTGTTAATGTAATATACAGCTAAGTTTGTATGATAATGTAAGATTAAAATAATTTCGTAACAACATTATATTATTTCTGTACTGTTAAGTTTAAGGTGGTGTTTATGTTACGGCAAAATAAATTTTATGTTGAACCGATGTTAACATTTGTGTTTAAAAATTTTCGTGTATTTTATTTGCTTAAAAAACATTCAGATGTAAAGTAAATAAAGAAATATTATTTTGTCACAAAAATAAATACGCAAAAATAATGAGACCCTGACGTCCTACCAACAGCGCTAATTTGACATGCGTAAATAGGTTTCATAACGTAGGTATTGAATACCAAATTGAAAAAATGCAGTTCTCTTTCGCTACGTGGAAATACTTTATGTTATATAAATATACGTATAATTGGAACACGTAAACTGCTTTGCAAGGCTTGAAAGCTGGTCAATGCTACATTTAGTTTTCAAACTTTGCTTTAAAATGTAAATGCAGTGGTTTCATTTTACGAGGTTACCGCTGTTCACTACCACCCGCCATTTAACAACGACAAGTCAGTGTAACCTTGTGTTGGTTGGACTTTTCTTTAAAGTCGGAGTACACAAAATATTGTGTTCTTTCTGTTAATTTTAACGTAATTCGACTTATGGTTGCGGCAACATTACTTAGAAATTTTGTTAACATTAACACTTCAACAGTATGTTTGCATTAGAGGAATATAAGACTTTGAAAATGGTTAACATTAAGTAACTTTGTCACAACTTTATCAGTGTTACTACAACATAAACGGTTAAAGAAATGCCTCAATAGCATTTTTTTTTTGTTCCAGCAACATTATAATTTTTTCTGTGTGCATTTCAATAACTTATTCAGATTAATCATAGTGTGTCTGACGCTTCTCTGATGAATCTAAGACAATAGAGCAGCTGCAAGAAAATAATAACCAAATCCCTTATCCCGTGCTGTCAGATCTGGGACAAAACATACAACAGGTCACAATGAACATGCGAAATGTTCCTGGTTTTTCATATGGTGATTAATTTAAACCACTGCTTCGATCGAAGAGTATTCTATTTTGATTAGGTTTTTGCGAAAACGTAATTTTGTATATAATTATATTATGAAGAAATTCTACGCCCAACATAAAGGATGCGCTTTGATATCTCCAGAGTCAAAATAAGAGAAATTATATTGATAGCTGAACAGAACTAAGAGGAGCCAATCGCATGATCGCCCCTAAAAAAGTATTTGTAAGATACACCCTGTCAACAAAAAAAAAACTCCTAATGTATACAAGTAAAAGACCAACAGTAAAGCGTTCACCCGTTGTGGTTGAATCGGTGAAAGGAAAGGGAGTGGAAAAATTAAATATACAAGAGATATTCCGACAGTTTTCATCAAAAATTCCGGAAGACAACCAACGTCCCGCTCATTCCTGCGTCACGGGCTATCTGGATCCTGCTAGTATCCACGCGTGAATTATGAACTTCGAAAAATAATAGGTAGAAACTTCTCTAAGTAGGGAAATTTCCACCAAAGCGAAAATGTTCCACGTTACGATTCGAAAATCTTCTAGTTAATACATACCTACAAAATTGACAATTTTATCTGGCAAGAGACTACGAATTCACAGCGTTATATACTAGAATCGGTGCCAGTTGTTCATTGGCTGTTGCCACAGTAAGATTTTTTCCTTCTTGAATAAACTACGCGTAATTCGGTCGCATCGTCATGAATAGTTAACTCCACAAAGAAAAAAGTCTAATGTTCTTGCAACAAAAAAAATACTACAGAGGCATTTATTTAAACGTTAATGTTGTAGTAATATTAATAAAGTTGCGACAAAGTTAATCATTTTAACCATTTACAATGTCTTGTATTACTACAACGTAAATATTCCTTTGAGGTGTTAAAATGTTAATAAAGCCTCTAAGTAATGTTGCCGCAACCAAATGTATTACGTTGAAATAACTGGAATAACAAAACATTTTGTGTTACTTAGACATTAAAGCAATGTCCAACCAAGACAAGTTTAAAATGACTAGGCGTTGTAAAATGACGGATAGTAGAGAACAGCGATAACATCGTAAGATGCAGACACTGTATTTAAATTTTAAAGCATAGTATTATAACTAAATATAGCTCACTCCAGCTCTCAGGACTTTCAAAGCAGTTAACGTGTGCCAAATATGCATATATTTCTAGAGTACACATTATTTCCACACAACGAAAGGGAACTGCAGTTTGTCGTCATATTGCAATGAATACTCACGATATGAAACACAGCCAGACATGCTCAGATAAAGCAGTTGGTCGGACGCCAGGTGTCTTAAAGTGAACGTCGCGCGGGTAAGATTCTCCTTTCCGGCTGACATTTTTTTTTTTAGTTGGTAATATTTATTTTTGTGACAGAATAGTTGCATTTAATTTATTTTACATCCAGTGTTTTTTTAAAGCAAAGAAAATACAAGAATATTTTTAAAACAAATGTTAGTATTAATTAGACACAAAATTAGTTTCGCCGCAACACAAACACCACCTTAATGTTGACAGTACAGTAAGTAGGTAATTTTGTTACAAAATAAATTAATGTTACGTGAACATTAATATATTAAGAGTATATTACATTGGCATCGACGTTAGTTGCTGACGGCTCACAGAAAACAAAAAATTACTGTTGTATAAACGTTAATACTTTTGGTACAATATTATACTTTTTTCTGTGCAGGACATGGCAAATAAGCTGCTGCTCAATTACAGAAGAAATACAGATGTTCGTGTGCTTAAAATCAAACCTGTCACTAATTAACTAAGTTTAAAATCCAGTCTGACAATTACCAGCGATACATTGATTCAATGAGTTTACACTGATACATTTATGTTTGTTATTCTTATTCCTTTCAACCCCGCAGAAGACCAGAAATGTATTTCTTCCGCCCAGGCCTCCCTTTTCACCTCACGATGTAAAGATTCAGAAAATTACTTCACGTCAAAGTTCTTTATAACTTTCTATAACAGTTCCCGTTCAAAACCGCCAAGTTTAATGTCCCTTCAACTTCTCATTTATTATGTATTCTTTTGTCCGCCCCTTTTCTTCGAAGTTCCATTTAGTTGAGACGTGGCTTGTGACACTCTGATATCGCCGCCCTCTTTTTTCTTTCCCTCTGCAGCCCAATAATTGAGACGTTACAAGATTGTTTCGACTCCAGCTGTCGTATTTGCTGAAGTACCACTTCAAAACACGGAGTAATATTACTGAATACCGGATTTAATGTTGACGGGTATACGTACACTTCTTCCACGCATATTTTAATTCCGAGGTAAACAAACCCACGTGGGTTTATCTTTTCGGATCCGTTCACCTTAGAATCCCGACGAAAGAAACAAGTAGCGATTCCTGCACGGATTTCGTGCCCTTAACACGGAAGCGACTAGAATTGTACGCAGGCATGACAGATATAGGCTGTTCGCGGTAAAGTGAGCACTTTTGAGGCCCTAGTTAAGTTTTCCTTTCAGCAATTTTTAATCATTTAACAACCTTTTTGAATAAATATTGCCGTGTAAGTAATAGACACAGTATGTACATTCCATCGCAATAGAAAGTTAAATTCTAAGGTCAAAATAAAAAATATATACTGATTATTATTTCAAATGAGAGGGTTTTTAAAAGTGCCCACTTTACAGCGAATAGCCTATAATCGGGATGATTGAGAGGGCTACATTTCTATGAGATATTACCTGTAGCAGCACATGAACATACTTACGGCAGATATCAATAATTGTGTCACGCGACGGAGGGATATAGCTCTGGTTATTTACCTCGGGACGAAAGTAAGGAAGAAAGCAGTATATATATATATATATATATATATATATATATATATCAGATGTGAGAATAAATTAGCCCATGTTAGCCACTCCCCCCCCTCCCTCGTCAAGAAAAGGTTTCTGAAGTAAAATGGGGAGGGGGGGGGTGGTTGATAAGTTCGATCATATTAAAAAAAATTCTAGGGAATATTCTGTAGACAGTGGTGTTTTTACTGATAAACAGTTTCACGCACCTTAGTGAAAAATAAATTAGGCTTCTACTACAAATGGCGACGTTAATTAGCTGAGAGGTTGGTCTCAATAACTGATTAACTTATCCAGAATACATTTTCTCAGTTTCTATTCACATTAGTTATAAACGAAATAAAATGTATACATAAAATATAAGTAAAAGTACAATTAAACAAAAAAAAATTTACTTTTATGTTAACGAAAGTTTAAAATTGCGATACACGACTTATTAAGGAAGCGACGGAATACGTCAAACATGAAGTGATTTTTCAAAGGTTTGATTCAAAAAGTGAGAAATTACTGCGACTAGACAATACTTAGATACTCTGTGTTCAGGTCTCAAAACAGTTACAATTGTCAGTCAAAGATGAATGGCTATGCCCTCCCATGGGTAATACAGCTCGCCGTCTGAGAAGCCCAGCGCGCTAGGGTGATGGTTAGTCTATTAATGGTTACTTCCAACTTTTCTAAAGCCCTACTAAAGTTCTAATATCATTCCTCTACATCACGCAAAAGAAAAAAAGCTTAACTAAGTCTAAAAAATGTCAACAAAGAGACAAAGCAATTAATTCGTGCGCACTCGGTTTAGTAATTTTTTGCACGAGAACTATTTATTATTAGACATTACCAACAATCCCGTTTTCTCACCGTTGTTATTATTATTATTTATAAACGGAATATTTTAATTTATAAGTGAAACACAGGTAAAACTTCAATTTAACGAAAAATAAGATACTGTTATGTCAGCGAAAGTTTAAAACACTTACGATACATTATATATATAAGAATAAACGAAACACGCCATATAATGGGCGATTTTCAAAGAGTGCCAGGCGTTTTGCACAACGGCGTTTTGCCTAAAGACTGTTCTCTTATGGTGTTTTGCCGAACGGCGATTTGCCAAACGGCGATTTGTCTAAAGGCGAATCGCCTGACGGTGAACTGCCAAACAGCACTTTACCTAACATCATTTTGCTTAACGGCGTTTTGCATACAATGTCACTTTCATGAAAAGAAACGGCGTTTTCCAAAATGCATTTCCCCTAACGTCGTTTCGCCTAACGGCGTGCCCCAATTTTTCAAAAGTTTGACTCAAAACGTGTGAAGACACTGCGAATCGACAGTACTTAACATATTCTGTGTTCAAGTCTCAAAACAATTACAATTGTCAGTCAGAGATAAATGGCTTTCCCCTCCCACGGGGAAAGCTCGCCGCCTGAGAAAGCTCCAGCGAGCTAGGGTGATGAGAACACGCAAATACACAGTGCCGCAGCTAAGTTGAATTTCCCCTGAGGAGCCGTATCAGAGGCCTCCGAGACGGTCAGACCTCGCGTGTGTCTTGAGTGCCGATGGGAGGGGTGATTGGATAGGGAGATCGACTCTCCTCCGAGGGACAGCGAGAAAACATCTAGTTTTTCAAACTTTGTACAGGGACTTGTCCTGAATGACTGCGAGACGCTTGGTTGTATCACAGAATATGTACGAACACAGAAGTGAAACGTCGTGGTGTTTCCTTTGATGTTGGCGTACACATTAGCTGATTGGGTTGTGTGAGGTTCCGGGATCGGGCCTGGTGTATCATTGGCCACTGCGTGCTGCGAAACATTCCCTAGCGAAAGGTATGACATCTGGCGAGAAAGTTACCAGGCGGTGAATGGCGAACGGCGGTCCGCCATGTTGTTGGCCAGTGACGACATCTATCTGCAGCCGGAGTTCGCGGTATAAATGTCTGTTTCACTCTTGTGTTCTTAAGGGGCTTACATAGTTGTAACTTTTTCTATTATAATTAAAAAAAAAAGTGTGGAATATTTCAATGTAAATCTTTTGAGGATAAAAATGAAAGTAAATATTTGGTTATTGAAACATAAACGTGGTCGTTGAAAAATTGCCAAAGGCAGTGAAAATCGCTGTAAGAATCCCTCTGTTTACGATAATTACTCTTCTGTAAAACAGTGTTTTGCACTATATTTTTATTTGTATCTTGTAAAGCGTGTGAGCAGTCGAGTCTCCTGTGCCTGTAAGGTAAAACAGGAGTATAATCCAGAGCAATAATGGCGTGCACAACGCCCAACACTAGTTATTATTACAGCCACAAAGCCACGCCAGGCAATATGTTGCCACTTCAGATGTTTGAGTATTCCGTGCTGGGTACACCAGCCAGTCCCGTAAAGTCTGAACCCAGACAATAATTAGCACCACCGTGCTTTAATTGGCTGCAGTTGCATGCAATCCGATAGAAGGAGATTACCCTTCTTCCAGTCATGGTGGGTGGGCGTTGATACCACTTCACCTGTCAACAGCATTGTACAGAGTTGAATCTGCACGCGCCACCTTGATGGGGCCGAGGACTATCCAACCTCTACGAACGCGCTTCGTTAACGAGTCCTCTTACTAGGCGGACCAGACCGTCGTCCTTTCATTAGCGAGCATCAACGCTTCGAAACTACCGCAAGCTCAAATTTAGTCTTCTACATCCACTGCGGGGCAAACACAATGTCAGTTGGTTTCTGTACTCCTACTTACAAAGTTGGCCACGGTGATGCAGTGGCTAGATTACTCACCTCCCACCTAGGGCGAACCGGTTTCGGTGGGGTCACTGCAGGATTTTCGCATATACGAATCGTGCCGGACGATGCCACCGGTCGGCTGGGATCTCCCGTTTCCCCCCACCTTGCATTCCGGCGCTGCTCCATACTCACCTCAAGACCTCGACGTCAAAAGCCGCCCGAATTTATTCACCCACCGACTAAAACACTGCACACCAGTTCAGAGCCTTGCGCTTAGCGACGATGGCGCACTTGATGCGAGTGGCAGTCTCGTCCTTATCGCTCCCGCGCGTCTCGGCTCCAAAAGCGGAACGAACCTCTAGGTAGGCGGGAGCCTTAAGGTAAACTACACACAACCGTGGTGGATTCGTGGGATGTAATATATGACCTTGGTACACTCTAAATCCGAATCAGTGATATCAATAATTGAAATAACGTTCACGGAATGTCAGTTGGTAAGCTACCGCTGACCGGCGAATCAAACAAATTAACTGGGGACAAGTGATTTATAGCAGTGATATTCAGTGGGAAATCACAAATAAATCAGTAAACTTCAACCTCTGTAATGATTATAGGTTGCTCAATTCTCACTGTTTTCACTGATTTGGCTCAGTTCTCACTGATTCAAGTTTAGAGTATATCACACAGTGTTCCAAATTATCTGCGGTCACGGGCAGGACTGATGCCTGCTGACGGTGACCTTAGCTGAGGGTTAGAGAGGGGTGGAGGGGATTCGCTGATCCGCGGGGGTTGCTGAGAGAGAGGATCCAGGGGGGGCAAATATTGGCGTTACGTGGACGGCAACGGCGCGCCGCTGATTTGTCACCGGATAACTGCGTCGCTGCGGCACGACCCGATGAAACACCGAACAACCGCATACAGTACCCCCCACCCCACCCCCTTATAACCCTATCCGCGCACCTATAGTCTGTTCGCAGTATCTTCACCCTTCCTCGCGCAAACATTTGAAAAATCACCCCGGGTGTGACGTGCTCGGTTGTGTCCTAAATGCCGCCTATCACACGCGTCCCATATTTACGTTAACACAAAAGTATAAAATGTCTGGTTAAATCGAGTTGTTTACAGTCCATTCGTGGTTACTTCACAATTTTCTGAAACCCTGCTAAGGTTCTACTTCCAGGAAATTCCTCCGCTTAATTGCTAACAAAGCTTAACCGAGTGTAGATAATTACAGCAAAGGGACAGCGCACCGCGATCGTGCACAGTGTAATACAATTTTGCGTAAGAACTATTTCTTACTAGGCATTATCAACAAACCTAATTTTTCATTGTTTTTGTTCATATTAATTATAAATTAAATATTACAAATTATAGGTAGAATGAAAGTAAATGTCCAATTTTACCAAAAATAAGGTACTTTTATGTTAACACAAGTATAAAACGCTTGTAATACACTACAGGAAACAACCAAATACTCAATACATGGGGTGATTTTTTAAAAGTTTGATTTGAATAGTGTAAAGAAAACGCGAATAGACTATACCTATGTTTTATCTGTGTGTGGAGGAACCACGTGGGAATGGAGGCCGCGTCGCGACCATAGCAACTAGGCAGGATGATACTGCAGTGGTTTGCCATTGCCTTCCGCGGGATAGATGAAGCGAGACGAGAATGGAGCAGCGCCGGAATGCAAGGGCGGGGAAAACGGGAGAACCTCGAGAAAATCCGGCAACCAGCGGCATCGTCCGGCACGATTCCCACGTTCGAAAATCCGGGAGTGATCCGGCCGGGGATTGAACCCGATTCGCCTTCGTGGTTTATAATCAGTGTGAATAAAATCCTCCAGAGAATAGGCGTGTTGGTAACGCCGAGTATGAAATAGTTGTTCACGCAAAATATTATTGAATTCAATGCGGAAGAATGTGGTGCGTTGTCCCTTTGGTGTGATTTCCGAGACTTGGTTAAGCTTTAAGCCTTGTTTGCAAGAGGTGGCGCAATAGCCTGAAAGGAGAACTTTGGTAGGATTTCGGAATTGGAAGTAACCATGAGTGGACTATACGTGCCAGTTTCACGCTCGGCAATAAAACTGCAGCAAGCCTTCAACAAGTGGAAAACCGTGTTTAGTGGACGGGTGATGCTGGAATAGTTTTTCATCTTTTTTTCACAGCACTATCCATTAGTTTTTTTTAGTGCACGAGAATACTCCACCTAAAATTACTTTTAAAATAAATCCACATTTTTTTAATCTCGAAAAATGAAATAATTATAGCGATATGGTAGTTGCACAACAGTGTGAAACAAAATGTAATTATATTATTATTTTTAATTATAACATTCAGATACTTTATCTGGAACTAAATTACGCCATCCTATATTTATGTCATAATATTCAGGAAGCACATCGTTATTAGAAGATAGCAATTGATTTCGGTGGTAATAAAATAACATACCAAAGAACAAAACAGAATGTAGCTAAAATCGTGTATATGGTACACAATGAATACGGTACATACGTCTGACGAATACTGAGTGACTGTGTGTTCGTCAGCACTATATTTTCAGTACAATTTAAAAGAACGAACTTGGATACGCTTACATTAAATTTGTGTTAATGTTCATTTCAATATAAATAGTTAATATACAAAAATGTTACGTTCTTAAACTTGATGTGCTCACTGAGTCGAAAAGATGAATCGCTTTAAGTGAAATTTTTAGTGAGTATTTTCCCTAATGATTTACTTATATGGTCAACATTTTGTAGTATAAAAATGAAAATAATAATTTAGATTATTTACTTGTAAATTCACACGTATGTGAGGTACTGTGAATACTTTGGTACTTCAGTTTCGAAATTTTCGTTTCATTTGCAAAAACCTAGTGAGATTCCGTACAGTAAAATATCTGGCGAGGGTCCTACTGTCGGACTGATGTTAGGCCTGAGTTTAGTGAAGTCTGAAAAACTGGAAGAAAAGCAGCGAAAGAAAAAAAATGTTGCAAATAGTCATCTAGCTATTTCTGGTAAAGTACTTGTTCAACAGTTTTATATCTTAAGGACTGGCACAGGCATAGCCGATTCATTATCATCATGTACAAGATATTTCTGGAATAAATTTTAACAAGCTAAGTTTTTGTAAAATTAATTAAACACTTAATTTTGAAGGAAAAATAATCTTTAGAGTAAAGTTTAATTAAAAAAATTATATTGTAACAAATAGATGGGAATGAGAGTGAAGGAAACAAAGAGAAATAACCAGAATTCACACGGATACTGCACTATCAATTCGGATGGGCTGCGGTTATCGTATTATTAAGAGGATTACGCCATTGGCGTGAAATAACAAGCATCGAGCTAATATAAACACATAAAACTTGCCGTATGTCATTTTTGCGATGGCACGAAAGAAATATTAAATGTCCATAATCTTTTGTTGTGTATAAATTACTACCATAACGGCCCAGAACCTTGGTGCTATTTGTTGATATGGGTGTTAAGTTCTCTGCAGTGCCATGGGTTGCTTTATTGCTCGGCAACTAATCAGAATAAGGCTACTTGTTAATTCTGAGATTACGTTCAAAAAACTAAAAAGCTTTAAGTGGTCCGGATTATTATACTGTTAAAAATGAAGCTACATGTTAATTGCGAGCTTACGTTTTGATACGTACAAATGTTCAAATGGTTAAATTTAGTGAGCAGGTAACTAGTTTAGAAATTTACCGTATAAAAGCAGGTAAGATTTACTCCTTTTTGAAGCTCGCTGAAATACTACACATGGAATAAAAATCGTGTGAAATGGCATTAATTACTTAATTATAAAAAACAAAGTGAAATAACAATTAAATATGTCATAATGTTACAATTTGGACTATGATTACAGTTTCATTCTCAACATTTACAAATTTTCGCTTCGCTAAAACAAGATTAACAATACAAGCGCGTGTTTAAAAACTCCACGAGAAGTATTGTTCGTCAATATACATTTAATCCTTGTTTATTAACCACAGTTTAGAATATATCTTAATACTATCACTGAGTTCCTCCGTTGACTTTGTACCGCACTTTTAAACCACTTGAATTTTCTTACTTGTTAAGCTCTGCAAGTAGCCCATTGGTGCGCACTCTGCCAGCACTCAAAAAAGGCGATATCAAGAAGACAGTTTCTCAATAGTTTCAATATACGATAAATATTTCGAAAAACATAAACATTTTTACGTCCATTTAATAGATTATTAAAGCAAATTTCCTCAATAGAAACATTCTGCGCTCGCCATAGTGCAAAACCGTCTTCTCCCAATCGGAAACACGTGCTTTCAACATTTCAACCAGCGTGATGCAGCTAGTAATAAAATAACTAATTATAATTTTTTTAGGCAACGGTTGCTTAAATTGTGCATAAATGGGTTGCTTGTAGCTTGAAAATAGCCCTCGAGCCATTACTACTTGGACGTATGAACAAAGGCCTATAATTTAATCTTCTTTCTCATCACACTAGAGCACTTTCTTCTCTTTCCAGTCATAAAATAACACCAATTGCTTGATACCCTTTAAGGAAAACCATGCTACGTTATAAACACGGGAAAATATTTTCTAGTATACTTTTCCTCATGTCAAATGGCAAATGAAGATATTTACTTCTTCTGCAGCGGAGAGAAGACCCAGTAATTAGATTTTTAACGTCTTTGCAAAAACAAACAACCGCGCTTTTAAAAATATCTTAGGATAATAGCAAGAGGTATTTTTTTATTTGTGCAATTTTATCACTTTTTTATACCAAGCAATATATTAAGTTCATTTTCCGAACATACTTTTGAACGATGTCTACGCACATGGAAATATAAACAAGGTAAATTTTTAGTTTCTTTTGAAACTTATTTTTATTACCTTTCTCATAACTTTCAAACTTAGAAAATTGTAATGTTCTTTCTTGTTTAGATTATAAACAGTCTCTTTTTTGTCTTTCAAACGGAACAGCTAGAAGAGCACTCCGCAACGGTGAACATCCCACGTTGCGTTTATGTACCGAACGTCATTCTTGAGTGTTTACAAAACCGGCTCCCTGTTACAAGAGCCAGGTTGAGACCTTCCACCCACTTTCTACCGTGTAAATGAGCGATAAGCATGCAGTCGGGCGTGGGTAGTTTTCCAGCTCCCAACCATACGCCGCCCGAAACAGATGTTACCAACACGAAACTCCGCTGCCCCCCTGCGCAATAAAACTGGGTAACAATGGCGAAGCGCTCGTGCGAGGGTATAAAACAAGACGCCATGGTTTTATTTCCTTGTTTCGGGGGAAGGGTTTGAATGGGGTGGGGGTCCGGCCCGAAGAGCGCCTTGTCTGTCCAATTTTACTGCCAGACACTTCATTACAGGTGCTCGCACCAGCTCCCCATCCCCTGCATATATAGTGTTAGGGGGGAGGAAGAGAGAGAGAGAGAAAGAGAGAGGGATAGAGAGAGGTCGCAAGGGTAAAGGAAATGAGGAAAAGAAACCAGGGTACACATTAAGCTATTAGGATGAGGAGGGAACTCAAGAGAAGAAAATAAAGCAGGCGAGCCCAGAAATAAGCTTCCTTCAGCGATGCACTACGTTCGCTGGAAACCTTTACGTCTATAGACGTAGTTATCATTTCATGCCCAGTGGTAACTTACCTGATACCACCTGTCTAGGTCTCGGAAAGTTTTTTGCTCCTCAAAGATGTTCGTGTTCATCTGACTTACGAATAACCTGCCACAGGACTTCTTCCACGAATGCTAGAGGTTGCTCAGGTTTAGTCCCGGAGTAGATACGTAGACAGAAGTAAAATTACGTGGCGTTTTCCCGTTTCATGATCGGCTGCGCAAAGTTTTGGGAAGGGCCTTGTGTTTGATTGGCTACTGCGAAAGTTTCTTTACTGGCGAGGAAGTTAGCTGGAGAGTAAGTCGACCAGACGTTGGTTGGCATCCGACAACTGGTTAAATGGTTCAGAATTACGACCTTACTATTTCGCTTTACAACTCGGCTATTCTCGGTGAAGTGAGCACTTTTTAATGACCTCCGTTCAGGCGTGCGTGCGTGCGTGGAAGTTAGCAACCCGAAGGTTGGTCGTTAATAAGGAGACAACACGGGAATGGAGGCCGTTTCGCGACCAAGGTAATGCCTTCCGCGGGTTGGATGAGATGAAGTGAGACGATAATGGAGCAGCGCCGGAATGCAAGGGTGAGGGACACGGGAGATCCCCGAGAAAACCCGGCGGCACGATTCACACTTGCGAAAATCTGGGAGTGACACGATTGGGTAGGAGGCGAGCAGGCTAACCGCTGAGCCACCGCTGCCCCTTCCATACAGGCATTAACCACAAATAAATGGGTCATTCTCTCATAAATGTGCAATTTGAATAATACATTTTCAAAATATTAAAATTTTATATTTTTGTTGTTTTTTTTATTTAGAAGGTACACTTCAGCTTATACACTGTTACTGTTGTGCTTGTACTAATAAAAAAAATTTGGTTTTGCTGCATTTAGTTTTTAAAATAATTTCACATTCACGGAGGTGAGAACGACTCTCATAGAGGTGACAATAAAGTACATGAACTGAAGGATCTCTAGAAGTAAATAAAATAAGTAGGCATAAAGCACCATAAATGGAAAAAAAATGTATTTATATTAATAATAAATAATTTACTAACATTCTAGCTTTGCAATCATTAAGTGCCATATTGTTATGTTTGTTAGGAAGTTATTTGCTCTGGGTATTAGATTGCAATTGCTTTATGACATATTAAGTAATGTTTTTAAAAAATTCCAATACACAGAAAATTAAGACACATGTTAAGCACATGTAAGATTTTCATATCCTTTCAGATTACTGGAAAATATGTACTGTCGCCGATTGTTTGACAAAAGCTGGTCAATTATGCGAACTATATCAACTCTCGCAACAACCAAAGTGTTCTCAACTTCAGGAAATATGAATTTATGAGATGCTGATATTCTCATGAATTTAACTGTGTAGTCGTCATCACCATCATCTGAAAGAACCAGTGCTATATAATGTTTCACACTTATTTTTCCCAATTAATTTCACTATCACATAGTCATTTGGCTGAAAATGATACACAGTAAAACACTGAGAGTGGACAGTTGTATGACCACATTTGTCTTCACTATCAATATAAACTACTTTATAAGAAATCTTATATTTTTCTTATTTCGTCATGTTAGCCTAAGGAAAAAAAAATGTTTTTCTTTAATACAACGTAGTATGCAATTAATAAAATTTTCAAACTACATACATAATTGAATACTTGCAACCGAGTAGTTAAAGAAAAAATATTGTGTTACAAATGCAAATAATTTTCAAAATTTTTACAACGAACCTGTAAAGACTTATGGATATGTTTTTATTCAAATAATTTGTATGAGAGGATACGTTCTGAGGAACCAAGATTTATCTGACCAATCCCATGGTGAAGGCCTGGATTTCCACGAGCACAATCCAGACAGCACAAATGCCCTACTTGAAGAATGGAAATGTTCTAGTTTGTCGAAGTAATGTGATGAATTTTCAATGTTCCTTTGAAAGGCAAGATTTCCTGGGGGGAGAATATTGTCAACAAATGACATTTCGTATTTGTTTATTGAAATAACTTCAATTCAATGAGAGATATTTTGAAGTTGCATGACCAAGGTTTCATAATTTGGAATATCTCTTCCCCTTGCTACAAGTGCATCTGCAGTTCTTTTAAGACAGGCACCCAACCACGAGGAGCCGCCTTTCCATGCACACTTTCACTGCAGTGCCAAATGAGGGATTCACAACTAATGGCTTTGGCTAGATGTCACCCCATCAAGAAAAACATTTGCTTTAATTTCTGTACTTGGTAGAAGGACCATCACTTAAAAAAATGTGAATTATTCACACTTGAAATTATTAGTTTTGCCTACTGAATTATTGGTTCTAGGTGATCAAAACTAGCAGAAGGATCACACGTAAGACTATGGGACAAGGCACAGAAAAATTACGTCTTTAAAAGTGACGATTCCGAACTCTTGTAGTACACAACCGCAGTATGAAGTGAAATTTGAGGCTTAGAACCTCCCAAATATGCTGCCTAAATTTCACTGCTGTATATGTATTTACTTATGTACGTGGTTTCCTGAGAAATCTACAAGGATGAGCACATCTTCACTTGATATATTACTTTTTTAGAGCAACTATAGTAGCTTGCTGATGTTTCATGTTACAAATATGCAACATAAATTTGTCATTGGGCTTTCTAACTTAGAGCAAGCATTTCTATTTGAAGATTTAACTTCCTATTTCGGTGTCCACTGACATTTCTTCTCTTGTCCTTTGATAACAACATCAACTTATTTGTTACCCACTGCTGATAAAACATAAGTTCGTCTCCACAAAACATTTGAATAGGGGTAATTTTGTTATCATTGCATAAACTACATAATCTCATTAAGCAATTTTCCCCCAAGGGAACATTTTCACAGCACAAGGATCTGCATATTTTCTCTGGAGTGCATTCCATAATTATTTTATTGTGGTGTAATTCACTCGTAAGCAGAAACATGTTTTCATGAACTGAGCACAATCACTTACGTCTTTAACTTTCGGTGTCAAAATCCAAAATGGGTGAAGTTTGCAAAAGGTTGAATAACTCAATTTTAAATAAGCATTTCCAGACAGAATTTGCTTTTTAAAAATAAGTGATAATATTATTTAGCTTTCTAAATATTTAACTCACCACATTGAATATGTTGAGCAACAATAGTATCTAGGCTATATTACATTTTCCAAATTGTACAAAGCGCAAGCTGTGATAATCTTGATTGTAGGTTATAAGTAAGTTTGGCATAAGTACGAGTACTATAGTGCTTTTTGTATTAAAAAGGCCAAGTAGATGAAAATTTGTTGTCTAAAATTTACTTTTGTGATTCCTGCGATGTAACAATGAGCTACTCATTCTTAACTCCCAAAGATAATAAAATACATCTGTTTGAAAACTATACTCCGTGACTTTTTCTCATCTCCGTGAATCCTGCTGAGTAGTGCAAGTAACGGAGATGAGAGTAACGGAGGTGAGAGTAACGGAGGTGAGAGTAACGGAGGTGAGAGTAACGGAGGTGAGAGTAACGGAGGTGAGAGTAACGGAGGTGAGAGTAACGGAGGTGAGAGTAACGGAGGTGAGAGTAACGGAGGTGAGAGTAACGGAGGTGAGAGTAACGGAGGTGAGAGTAACGGAGGTGAGAGTAACGGAGGTGAGAGTAACGGAGGTGAGAGTAACGGAGGTGAGAGTAACGGAGGTGAGAGTAACGGAGGTGAGAGTAACGGAGGTGAGAGTAACGGAGGTGAGAGTAACGGAGGTGAGAGTAACGGAGGTGAGAGTAACGGAGATGAGAGTAACGGAGGTGAGAGTAACGGATGAGAGAGTAACGCAGGTGAGGATTTTATACATTAAGTTGGATAATTATGTAAAATTTGAGGCTATACAGTAACATTTGCTGGCCTTTCCTTTTTTTTTTACACAAGATGACTAAAATCGGCTGTTGAATAAAATTTAATGGCAGAGTTGTTTACCTTGAGATGAAAGTTTCGGAGGTGAGGATTTCAAATAACCATATTTATTTTTAGCAACAAAAAACACTTTTGCAACCACATACTAAACTGTTTTTCTCAGAGTAAACCAGATGGCTCCCGTTCTACTTTTTGTGTATAGATAGTGGTTTGCACTACACTCTATGACAAATTATTACAGTTTCAAATATTCACACACTATACTTGCATGAAATAGAAAGCATGCAAACCATGTTTTTATCAATAAAAAAAATTTCAGTTATTAGTTTTGGTAATGATATAAAAGCAGATGTAACATTTTTCATTCATCCAAAGTAAACTGGCATAAACGCACAGGTATGGGCTGGGTGGGACATGCCACGAAGGTGAGATATAAGGTATTTTTCTACAAATGTAAAATTAGTATGAAGTGCAACAAAAATAATTACATGCTACTGTAAAAGTATTGTGAGCCTTCTAAATTAGGTTAAAAATTTAGGTATCAAAAATAAGTTTTATTACTCTAAATCTGACTGGGACTGAAAATACACACTTTTGGGAGAATTACCCAAATATTTCCTTGCAATTTCAGATGCTATTTTTTTTTAGAGTGGTGAAACATATGCACTGCCTTCATTAGTCACATGGCAATGTTTCTGTTAACAACTGGCGGAAAGATAGAAATTGGCTGAAATAAAGAATTCAGCAGGGCCTTAAAAAGTGCTTACTTTACCGTGAACAGCCCCTCCATACATCGCGCACGCCCAACAGTAAACATTCAGCTCTCAAGTGCGTTGTGTGGCCAAATCCAACACGAGAACCAGTTCAGCCTGTGGGATCAGCCAATGAACAACTTACTTATTCTGGAACACGCATAGGTGCGTAGTGTCTAGTATGGTTCCGGTGAGCTCTGAAAGTTGTCCCTTGGTGCACACTCTGCCACCACTCAAGAAAAAGCCCGCATCAAGAAGACAGTTTCTACGTAGTTTCAAAATACGATAAATATTTCAAAAACGTAAATATTTTCACTTCAGTTTCATAGATTATTAAAGCAAATTACGTCTGTAGAAACATCCAGCCCTCGCCATAGTCCAAAAGTACAAAATTGTATTCTCCCTGTCACACCTGGAGGTTTTCTGTTGGGTTTATTCTGCCTACAGGATATTCTTCCTACCACACTAGAAAAAAAAAAAAAAAAAAAGCCCCTTTAGGATACCCAACAAGAAGTTTAGTGACAAATATAAGTTGTTTTGGATTAGATTCGATTAAATGTTATTGCCAGTAAGCAAATTACATGCAATAAACGTCAAAATGATATAGACTGCTTAAAATATACAAATAAATCACTAAATGCAAATACTTACAATAAAAGTTGACACATTATAAAATAATCTGCAAACAAACCTAAAAGTAGGAAAAGAATTAAACACTAGAAATATTTAATAATCAAAATATTCTTGTATAGAGTAAACAGATAGAGCCACTAACAAGTCATATATTTTCCGTTCGAAATGACTTCCAGGCATATCTATTACTTCCAAAGGCAACTTACTATAAAGTTTTAAGCGTAATACATCATTACTCTTCAAAGATTTTGATAGCTTGTGATAAGATACATTTATTTGCTTACAATTTATTGAATTATAGTTATGAATGTCAAGTCCACACTGTATCACTGCATGACTGTCAGTGGCAATGTGTTAATTTGTTCCAAGGAAAGCAAAGCTTGGCGATGTTTGTACACATATCAGAGTTTTCCATAAAGCAGTCAACTCTGCTAGGGGCACTTCATTATGATACACACGAGATGATGTTTCAATAACTGCAACATTTAGTTGTTCATTATTGCTGCGGCACAAAAATGCACATCTGCTTGAGGAGAACTCACGCACAGTTGTAATTGTTACAAAATATCATACCTTCTTGCAATTCTGTTAAATTTTTACCGCCAGTTTGTAACCAAATTTTCTCACCTGTTTTTAGGCTGAATGTTAAATACAGGTAAGCTTGCATTTACAAGCGTATCGGTATTAGTTTGAGAAATGTTGTAGCATTCCGAACTATTTGACAGGGATTCGAGACCCAGTGTTCGAATATTACTACACGGCACCGAAACGACAACCATGCTTTGTGTAAACGTTCAACCAAGAACTCAATCACCAAAATTAGACCAATATTCGGTTCATCAAAGATTCGCCATTGGAATTTCCATGAGAAAATTTTCAGCCTTAGTCATGAACGCAGTTATTAAGGGCGTTCGTTACCTACCTGCTGGCAGCTGTGAAATTTTAATAGGAAATCTCATGTTACGGAAATTTCGCTCCAGTGCGTTAATTTTAAACATAGGCGTTTCAAACAAAACGTATTATTCACAAATTTTTTACGAAAAGATCCCTACGAACGTATATTTTCAATATAGATAGGCAGTATGTACTCTTTTGATAAACATAAATTTTAAAGATTCCTTGCAGAAAGGCTATAAATCTTGTGGAAACATCTCCACTGTAGGGAACTTTTACTAAAAAATTTGTGAAGAATACCTTTTGTTTGAAACGCTTACCTTTAAAATTAACTAACCGAGGAAAAATTTCCATAACATTGGATTTCCTGTTTAAATTTCACAGCTGCCAGCCAGTTGAAAGTGCCCTTAAGATAGATTCAGTTATGCCGTTATGCCGCTACTAGCAGGAAGAAATTAATTTATAATGGTAATTTTTGCCTCAAAAATCATGGAAAATTTCTTTTCATTATTTATGAAATACACTTTTTTATCAAGGACTTACACACTACGACACTGATTACAGCATTTATGTAACCGTTTCATAACATCGCCTTAATGCACGTTAAACGATCCACATAGCATATACGTTTATTTAGAAAACTGTCTTCTGTTTGTGTACTGTGAGGTTGATCTAACTTACACAGTGACAAAACGTAATAATTCATCGATGGCTCTTGAATTACAAGGGAAATAATTAATTTCCATCAGTCAAAGTAACTGATCAAAATTTTTACCCGACAGCTGACGGTTTCCGTGTAGTCTTCTGCTTCCGTTTTACTACCTCCATCTTCCATGAACTTGAATAATGGTTTTACGTTTTATTAAACTAGGACTGACAAACATACTAGCTTCATGGCTGAATGTTAATTGGATAAAATTATAGGAGGGAAGGGCTGGGGAAGGGGAGAGCTTCAAACACAAAACTAAACCTCAACTTACATAAATGTCCATTCCTTATGCAAACTTCGAAACTAATACTTTTTTCTTTGCGCGGNCTTCGAAACTAATACTTTTTTTTTTGCGCAGGTAAATCAGCTTTTCCAACAAATGGGCCTGCGTTAGGAAGTTCGTTCTTTCGAAACCACGAACGATGTTCTGAGGTGACAAGGTTTCTTTTAAAGCGGGAACAGCGTTAAATGGATACGCCTTATCCCTTTCGGTGTCAAGGTATCGTCATTTAAACCAACCACTGAGCTTACATTTAGCAGGCTGAGCCGCTAAATACTATGTAGGCAGTATTTTGTTTTGTACAGAAATGTTCTGAAGAGTCATTTCCGTAAAATATCCTTCACAATACGAACTGCTTATTGCAGCTTCTTAGTGAGGATTCCATCAAAAAAATTCCAACATACAACTTAATTTCCTACGGCATATTCAGTTGCCGTAATCTAGGTATTATGCAAAGCTGGTCATGAACGTGTCACTTAAATTTTAGTAACTTAACTTTAACTGATATTTTCACTGTTTATAAGTCGATTATCACTGATATAGTAAACTATATAAGGTACAGCTATATTTAAGGTTACACTAACTAACGCTAATTTATTTAGGTGAAGAAACAATTCTACCAAACCTTAAATGTAAACTTTTTAAGTATATGTAATCTACTAGCAAGCCTGGAGAGCTTTTGTTTTAAACTTTATAAAACTGACATGAACTCACCCAATTCTTCATGTCCACCATTGGCATTGCCGTCTTCTCTGCACTTTCTTACGCGCAAACGTATCTGTTCACTTGTTAACGTCTTGGTTATCGCTTTCTCATACTTTGTTAACACAGTTAAACGATGTACGCCTTGGACATCTTCTGGATTTATACATTATACGTACCTGCAGACAAAATAAAATTACAAATAAAATAAACGCAAAATTTTAATTTTATGTTTATTTGTCTATAATATTTTACCATACACTACACAGAAACATTTTTCACCAACTGCAAATATTGCAGATTTGAAGCAGAGGATGTAGAAATGATTTCAGTCGGGTTTAAGTCCCAGCGATTATGCCTCTCAAAAAGATGAGACCAAGGCAGGGGGGGGGGGATTGGACACCCCAAGAAAGCCTAGCAGTTATGCGTAACGTCCACCAAGTTTAGCAAATGCCTAAGTTCAAGGTCACACACATCCAATATGGGAGCCGTTCTAGATCATTAACACGGTACCGCGCAGTACATCCACAATCTGCTATCCCCGAACTCTATAAACCATATTACTAATGAACAACTTAACATAGAACTCATGATGCAAGCAGGACTTATTTCGTAGGCTATTAATAAATGGGGGTTTGGGGCGAACAGAAAATACTAAAGACAAGTTTTAGAAGATGAATATAGAGGCTGGATTGAGATCTGAGGTTTGCATTTCAAGTACCGAGCCGAGTTTCGGGTTACTTTGAACTATGTTGGTGTGTGAATTTCTCACTATACTTAGTCGTAGCACATATTATGAATTCCTAACCACAAGTGTGAGTAGGCGCTGTACTTAACTCGTAGTTATTAAAATTACGACTTTATAGTGTCTATATTGCAAATGTGGGTGAGGACCTGTCTCAAAATAATAAATACTCAATAACATAATGACTGAAAAACCAACTCAGTCATGTGGACAACTAGCTCAACTAGTTCATAACTACGACAGCAGACTGCAAGAAAATAACAGTGGCTTGAATACACGAAATGTTAAGAGTTGAGTTGACATATTTGGGCGGCACTTAACCACGAGGTGTTGAGAGCTGAGAAACTCTAAAAGTGAGTGAGGAATGGTATCGGACGATCATCGGTTCTGAATCATTGCCAATTGAGTGTGATGCTTTTGTCAATAACCGAAACTGTCTGCTCAGTCGGTACCAAAATAAGAATAATGCAAAGTTTCGGACACATTAACCGTAAAAACCTTGAATAAATTTTCTTAAAAAACTACTACCTCTGTGGAGGAATTAGGATGAAGGGTACATGATGTGTTTGTATACAGTTCTGACCAACTGCTCATCCAAATGGCAAACAGTGTCATACCACTGTGCTGAAATATCACAACGTTGAACGTACGGTACCTAACGGCCGGATACTACAGAACAGAATATCGAGTAAGGAATGGGAAGTATCCTGCTACACAAACCTAAAATATCATGCTGTAAGACATAAAGTAAAGTTAAAATTCGGACTACCAGATACGATGATTGTAAGTTTATCATGACATCGAAATACCAAACACCAAACGCTACAAGCCCGAATACATAATTGACACCACCATCGATTCCTAAAGAAAACAATTTTTTTGGTATGCAATGTGAATACTGACGCGTGCATTTTCAAATAAATTACGAATGGTTTGAAATGCTGTGACAGTAGAACACGCGAAAACAAATCAGAGTAAAGTATTAGGTTGCGGAAGATTCTGCTTTGTGCTCAACTTCGGATTCGGTGTTGTTCATTTCTGGAGTTGGCGTTGTTGTGTAACGTGAAGCAGCTATGTATAACCCATTCACGGTTACTTCCAACTTTTCCGAAGTCCTGCTAAAGTTCTACTTTCAGGATATTTCTCGGCCTCATTCAAATAAAGCTAATCTAATTAAACCAGAGGACCAACGCGCCGCAATCGTGCGTACTTAGTGTAATACAATTTTGCATAAGCACTATTTTTTTCCTTAGCATCACCAGCACATTATTTACTCAATGTTTTTATTCACATTAATCATAAATGAAGTGTTTTAATTTGTATATAAAATATAAATAAAAGTTTAATTCAACCAAAAAAAAAAGGACTCTTTCATGTTAACACAATTATAAAACGCTTGTGATATAGCACGCATCTAGGAAGAAAACAAACACTTCATACATGGGGCGTTTTTAAAAAGTTTTGATTCAAAAAGTGAGAAGATACTACGAATATACTATAAAAGTAATCAACTTAGAGCGGGGAAAATACATGATATTACGTTTCTCGCGTCGGAAAAAATACACAAAATGAATTGCTATTCACAACGAGAAAACGAGCCTTCTTTTAAAATTCATTTTCTCACAAAGTTTAATTATTTGAAACCTCAAAAACAATTCATTCTGGTTTGTTGGGGGGATACCGTATGAATACTTTTATTTTTTGTCTTCTCGTGAGGGTTTTTTCCTTCTTTTAACAGCGAACTACCAGCGTGGGGAGAGCCTATCTGAAGTCCTGCTTTAATACGCCGGGAGGCGCTGCACGTTTTCTGAAAGACGNGCTGCAAACAAAGAGAGTATTTCATAACGTGGTGGATGGAAAAGGGGCGTGGAGGTTATATACACCCCTCCATGACAGCCGGCATGATACAGGCCATGATGATGTTGGTGTGAGGAGATGAGGGGGGGGGGAGGGTTGAAAGTAAGGGAAGATGGAGAAGAAGAGGAGAGATTTATCTCTCCACCCAGGAGATTAATAAAACATGCCTCAGAAGGAGCCTGTAAAAGAGAAGAGGGGGAGAAGCGAGACGAGATCTGGGAAAACGACACGCGGAGGGAAAGATACGAGTGGAAAAGGGGGGTGGGGGTAAAACTGATAATAAAAAACAGAAAGAGAAATAAGAAGTGAATGGTGTAGGCCGTTTTGCGTATCGTGTTCTCTTTCCACGCAGGCGCACTTCCTCATGCTGTCGGGAAATTGAGAAATAACACGCGGTGTTACAGTCCGCAAGGAGATTAGGAATCAGGCATATATACGTGCGTATATAAATGGTTCCACAATTCCCACCCCACTGCTTTCCACATGAACCCTTGACGGAAGTGGAAAAGAAGATACTGTTGACATAGACCGTCGAAACTTTATTCCACAACCTAGCGTACCGTGCAGTAGACGAGACGGGTTGTTCGTCAAACATCTGTTACTCTCCTGTGTCGTTAAACTAGGACTCATGCGGCTTAAGCGTTGATTTTTTACGTAAGGGTTTAAGATATTTGTCACGTTTGTCTGTTTTTATTTTTGGGTTAACAGCTGTATTAATATTCCATTATTTCAATTTGTTCAGCCTGAGTTTTGTTACCAGGTAAAATACCGACCAAACGTCGTGGAGTAATGGTAAATACCCCGTCATACAGCGTTACCACATTGCGCAAGTAACATTTCTTACCAAATGTTTTTGCCACCAAGATTTTTATTCAAGTTTTCATTCAAAATTCTCGTGGTGAAAGTCTGTGGTTATTATGTCGGCATATTCCAGCCTTCTAGCTTTTTTTTTTTTTTTTCCTGTGAGTACGGAAAAATACACCTGATTTATTGTGCGAGTGTTAGCTTGTAGCATAGAGGTAGGAGTAAAGAGGAGAAGGCATGTTAATTGTGTTTTTTAAATCTAGAAAATTATGTTTCATCTTTCTCCAAAAGTGCAATTTAGTAGGGCATAGTCAGTCAGTGGACACTATTTTCATTCAGCAAAATTTTACATTGGGTAGGGAAAACACTTTTTATGTTATCTGAAACAATATCATTGGTTACAATGGGACATGATATCTATAAATACACCTTTAGAGATAATAAAGAAACCATCCAGNTGAAACAATATCATTGGTTACAATGGGACATGATATCTATAAATACACCTTTAGAGATAATAAAGAAACCATCCAGTTATCATGGTTAGGTTAAACTGTATGAAAGCTTATTCACCAGCTTTTTAGGTTAGTTTAGGTAGTTTTATTAGATTAGGATACTTTGTTGAACGACAATGGATGAAAGGTGCACACACCGCAATGTCGATAACAAGTACACGTGTACTAACAACTGCCAAAGTGGTCCACAGTCGTGAAAAAAATTTCTTTGTCCTTACCTACCAACTTGTGCAATTATTATTGTTAGTGTGAAATTCTCCTCTGGACACGTTAAAAATATTCAGTTTCAATATCTCAGAACCACGCCACAGAAAATTGACAAACAAACACCCCTCTAAAAAAAAAACCTTGTCGCTAGCATACGTTTATTCAGCTGAACCTTGCAGCAGTAACTGGCAGTGCTGCGGCAGTGCTTTGACCACACATTTTGTATAAGCGAAAGTAAAATTTAGTTTACAAAGAACTCATTATTTAAATTATACAGTTTTGCTGCATTTAGGAAAACGGGAAGAAAAAAATTGGAAGATGACATTTTTCATCTCTACAGATAATGCTTTCACCCTGGTATTTTCTGTTGTCTCAACAATCCAGAAATAATTCCAGATATGTATTTTTAATGTAATGTGAGACGACATAAAAAAAAATATATTTACACACATTCTTTTCCAGTTTTTGTGTTAATCCTTGGCTATTAATCTAACAGTTGTTAATTATAGTAAGAGATTTGGGAGTCGCTTAACAGCTGAAGAATTCAGTGTTGATGGGGATGAAGTGAGGTGGATATGTAGCAGCAATGAATGGTAATGGCGGGGGAAACCGCAGAACCCTGAGAAAACCAACCAGCCAGTGGCGACCTCACCAGGAATAAAATGGTTTTCATAGAAAAACAACCCTGCAAGATTTAACAGCTGTTAATGAATGTAAAATAAAATTTACGTAGTTTAAATACACTGTTACGAACTACCTGTGTGTACACACGCACATGCAGATATGTATGTACACATGCGTATACTTACAAAACCAAATAATATTGTCCTGGAGATATATGAACAAGCACAGCTACATTATGAAGTTGGTAAATAATACAGTGCTCAGATTGTAACCTGTATGTCAAATTCAGCTGTCGTCGACACTACACTTGTTAGCATACCAAGGACTAACTCCTCGCTTTAACCCGTATATTGAAAAGAGGGGCATGGCAGGGCCAAGAGGACAGTTCCCTTTAGACTCAACATGGATCATATACTGTTTATTATTTGCACCAGGTTTACCAGTATGCATAAAAATTAGGTAATTGAAGTTTAGTTCGTATTTCAATTGCAATTTACTGGAAAGAATGCATCTTTGGAGTATGCACCTATCCAGTGCCCACAGTTAAAAAAAAGTGCATTAGTTACTTACCTTGTGTNCAAGGACTAACTCCTCGCTTTAACCCGTATATTGAAAAGAGGGGCATGGCAGGGCCAAGAGGACAGTTCCCTTTACACTCAACATGGATCATATACTGTTTATTATTTGCACCAGGTTTACCAGTATGCATAAAAATTAGGTAATTGAAGTTTAGTTCGTATTTCAATTGCAATTTACTGGGAAGAATGCATCTTTGGAGTATGCACCTATCCAGTGCCCACAGTTAAAAAAAAGTGCATTAGTTACTTACCTTGTGTACAGTCTATGAAGTATCCTAAGATTACCCCTTTGCACCAATACCCATGTGCAATGAAGTTAAACTGAGCTGGTTCACAACATCAGAATAATACAATTTGAAAACTTTTGGTTTCTTACTGTTTTTATTNATGAAGTTAAACTGAGCTGGTTCACAACATCAGAATAATACAATTTGAAAACTTTTGGTTTCTTACTGTTTTTATTTTTATTAATTACAAATGTAGAATATTGTGATTTAAAAATAAAATGTTGGTAAAATTTAAATTTGATATAAAGCAAGGTGTTTTATGTTAATACGAGTAGAAAACGCTTGTGATACATGGCATATTTTGGAAACACCAAAACTCGTCATAATTGGGGTGATTTTTAAAAGGTTTATTCGAAAAGTGTGAAGAAACCGCGAAGAAACTATACTTATTTATAATGCGAAATTATAGGGTCTCTGGCCATATCAGCTTTGTTCTGTATTATTGCTTGTAATATTTGGTTAATTTTTCTAATTAATAAAATACTTTTAATTTTAAAAAGTGTAAGCTATGCAAATCATATAACTTTCATATTAGCTAGCTGTTCGTATACACACAATTTAAAGATATACAAATATGTTAAAATATTTTGTATTTCAATTACAGATTACTCAGACTACATTGCCTAGAACTACGCATTATTGCCTTGTGGTACCTTAAAATGTATAGTAAATGTGTGGCCAAACTTGAATATTTATGAAATTTTCTAGGGTGCCAAAAGACAAACCCATCTCCTCCGCCACGTTGAAGTTCTTGTTTTGCTCACTACCAACATACCTAATGAGCATAAAAACAGAGGCAGAAAAAATATGAGACATTTTAAACTACACGAGCATTAAATGTACAATGCAGGGTAAATTGTCTGGTGCTGGTTTTTTGTTTTTCACTTCCATTAAGGGGCTTACCTACGCAGTGCTTCAACTGAATTGCAGTGTGCTTGACATACACATTTATTAACGGAACTATCAAATGGTTTACAGTGCACTGCCGATTTACTAAAATAACATACATTTAAAATGAGGATGGGNTATTAACGGAACTATCAAATGGTTTACAGTGCACTGCCGATTTACTAAAATAACATACATTTAAAATGAGGATGGAAAATTTTTAAAACATTATACACATAAGAAAATAACATTTTTAAACCCTACAAAATAGCTAAAATTGCTTTTACAGTCGGATATATTTTAAAATATGCTAATAAGAACACCTACATAACTACCATATGGCCCTGAAGACTATCCATCGATAAAATGAGGTGCCATAGTTGGATGTAGTACGACAAAGCAATGCATGCTTGTTCAGTGTGTCGTGGNTATTAACGGAACTATCAAATGGTTTACAGTGCACTGCCGATTTACTAAAATAACATACATTTAAAATGAGGATGGGAAATTTTTAAAACATTATACACATAAGAAAATAACATTTTTAAACCCCTACAAAATAGCTAAAATTGCTTTTACAGTCGGATATATTTTAAAATATGCTAATAAGAACACCTACATAACTACCATATGGCCCTGAAGAGTATCCATCGATAAAATGAGGTGCCATAGTTGGATGTAGTACGACAAAGCAATGCATGCTTGTTCAGTGTGTCGTGGNTATCCATCGATAAAATGAGGTGCCATAGTTGGATGTAGTACGACAAAGCAATGCATGCTTGTTCAGTGTGTCGTGGGTGGCAGTGATAGAGCAGTGTCACCCTTACCATTCCCATGTTTCTGTGCCGCACAGAAATTAACTCCAGGTAGGTGGCCTAATATGTTATAATTATACATATGACTTCGCAGTTCCACGAGTGTAGCGAGTAGTGAAAGCATGCCAGGCACGCTTCGCCGCCCATGGCGAATACTTCGAGCATCGCCTGTGATGTGGCAATGTACTTCCTCTAACTCAGTAACAACGCGCTGTAGGACATATTTCCATAGCGACATTTTTTGCTTTTTTTGATCCCGGGAATCAGCTCCAGTGGTTTCTTACCATAGCTTAGATACACTCTTTGTAATATTGACTGAGTGAAGAGATTTGGGCGACTCTTAACAGCGAGGTCTTGAAAGCCGCTGACGGTGAAACGAGATGAGTATAGAGCAACCCGCCGACCAACGGCATCGTCCGGCACGATTCCCGCATGCGAAAAATTCGGGAGTGACCCCGCCGGGAATCGAACCCGGTTCGCCTAGGAGGGAAGCTAGTATTATAACCACTACACCACCGCGGCTCCTCTGTATAATTTGAAATGCCAATGAAACTACCCGAAAAACCACAGGAATAACTNAACCACTACACCACCGCGGCTCCTCTGTATAATTTGAAATGCCAATGAAACTACCCGAAAAACCACAGGAATAACTATGATGTAAAGAATGTACCAACCCGCAGAATGTTGCGCCTTTATGACGAGACACTTTCAAAGGGCCAACATTTAGAGCGCGGTACAGATTTACGGGAAAATTAAGGCGAGTCAGAAGTGAGTCACACAAATTCACAACTGNAGAGCGCGGTACAGATTTACGGGAAAATTAAGGCGAGTCAGAAGTGAGTCACACAAATTCACAACTGCAAGACCGCCAGTTCCGTTGGTCTCCGTATTTTCATTTAAAACCGTCCTGTTGGTTGGCGCAACACCGAACGCACTTGCTATAAAGTGTACAACGTTAATTACTGCCCAGCTTTCCGCCAATATCAAGCCGAGTTGAAAGTACCCAAATCAAATGTTTCTTCCTACATAAAATAATACAGAATACATCCTTTTAATTTGCGTATTTTACATTTCAAGTACTGCGGACGTAAAATTACGTCGCAGAGAACCGTATGAAAACTGCTGTCGAAGTAACATTTCTTCTTTCGTGTTCTCAAAGAATGAGGGTGTAATGTTACAGAAAGCGCCACGACGATCGGTTAAATTGAGGGGCCCCCGAAACAATAGGTATGGCTAGATCCATTCATTTTTCGCTTATTAACACGAGCATGCTGTTACTTTTAGGTACATGATCTGGCTACTCATTATAGGGAACTATTGCAACAAGCNCCCCGAAACAATAGGTATGGCTAGATACATTCATTTTTCGCTTATTAACACGAGCATGCTGTTACTTTTAGGTACATGATCTGGCTACTCATTATAGGGAACTATTGCAACAAGCCTGCTTGATTCGCGCGCAAACAGTTAACACAAGTCATCTGGAGGCCTGAAGAATTTGCGGATTCATTTCGAACCGAGCTAGAATTCAAAAACTCTTTATGTTTAGCTTACTACTGCGATTGATTCACGCGTCATTTAACACCTCCTGAAGAACCACGAACCAATAAGAAACACGCGGTAAAATGCAGACCCAATCCTTGCCTTCTTCTGCGACAGCAAACAACCAATGATGATTTTTCAACTCCATGATTGTACACATGACAGTGGAGTCTACCCTACATATCAACGAACTCGCGAATTCTTCCTGTCTCTTGACATAACACAATTACTGTCAAAAAATAAGGGAAACAACTATATTTTTTTTTTTGTAAAACGCTTATCTCGAAATATTTTCGAGAATCATTACTCCTTCGTGGCGAGATATACTCTCACTAATCCGTTAAACAATTTTATACACTTGCCTTACCCGGGAGTCCATTCCGCTAATGTTCTAAGTATCAAGGCAAATTACTAACAGTTACTAAAGAAAGAGGAATGATTAGAGACTTAAGAGCGGCGACGTGGAATTAATTAATACTAATGGCGAAAGTCATTAAGAAAATTCCCGCTCGTTTGCCATTCGAAGGCGACATCCTGGTAATCTATCAGAGCGCTAACACGCACACACAGGTCACATGTTTAATGACACTGAACACAGCGGCTTATCGAAGTTCTGGTTTATTCGCTACAGCGCATGCTCAAACCAGACAAGATAGATTGACGAGTATAGGTAACAAGTCTTAAAACGTTCTGTCTGCGTGCTCGCAACGGACCTACACTCGTATTCGATGTATACAAAGACCTCGAAGGGTGAGTGAGTGAGTGAAGAAATTTGGACGGCTCTTAACATCGAGGTCTTCAGAGCCGATGAGGGTGAAAAAGAGGTGAGAATGGAGCAGTGACGGAATTAAATGGCGGGGGGAAACAGAAGATCCCTGAGAAAATCCGCTGACCAGCGGCATCTTCCGGCACGATTCCCACATGCGAAAATCTGGGAGTTGCCCGGTCGGGAATAGAACTAGGTTCGCCTTGGTGGGAGGCGAGCAGGCTAACTTCTCAGCCACCGCGGCCCCCCATTACGAGCTTGGGCGGTATTTCGAACGATATGAACAGCTTTACAGATGTCTAGTAGTGATCGTTCCCGAGCAGCCACGTGAACAGTGGACAGGTACATGACGAGTAGTGATCGACGGCAGACGGTGGGTGAAATTGCCAGACACGTGCACAGCGCTACCGGACGCCCAATATCTCGGCTAGATGACTGTACACAGGTTGTTTGTTCGCTCAGCGACCAGGACGGTGTTTGCCGCTGGTGCTTATCCATAGGAAACAGCATTTTGCTGTTGTGACCGGAACACAACGACTGGGATCTCAGCAATGGAGTCGAGTGTTCTTTGCAGATTAGATTAACTGGCACGATTATAATTAGTTTCCTTTGAACACGCTTACCTACATGCACATCATACACTCGTACATACATAAATAAATATAGTTTTATATACATACACACACACACTTCAAATTATTTTGGTAAGTCCACTGCAAATTTTCATCTATTCTTGCGATCACCAAATAAAAATATTCGTTATAAATGTATATCACATTAAAATATAGTGAAGATTGAAACGCTCGTGTATGATGACATGACAACAGTACCTCGCAAAGTATGCGAAGAATACGCTTTTTAGTTTATACAGCCAGAAAATTGGATTTAAGGTACATATCTGGAACTAGGAGGAAACAGGGAGCGCAAACATATCGGATGGATTGTATTACAACGTTGGGGAGGGGAATTGCACAGTGTCGAATGTTGATTCCACATACTATTTCATATGCAAATACGTCTAGAGTCTATCGGTACATTGCCAGGGAGGGAGTATGACAATTCGCTGCTAGCATTTCTTAGTTGCTGAAAGCCGTTTGTGTATTAATAAGCAACTCTTTTGAGATGTATTACGTGTATTTAAACAAACAATCCAACGCTTGAATTTTCTTCTTTCCGCCCTTTATTTTATAGTATTTTGCATATTTAATATAGAGAGATCACAAAACTGTATCAAAATTTTTTATCGTCCTTACCTACACACATAATATAGGGACCTAAAATAATTTATTTTGCATAATACGAAATTATTACAAACTTTTATTTGTTCAGCTGCTTTACATATCTAATTTAAGTTAACAATTAATAATGCTACAATAAAGCATAAATCAGTTGTAGTAAATCTGTACTGGCTCATTACAAACACCGAAATTTCATATACTACTTATTATTTTAGGTCCCTATTTTATGACACTACTTAATATTTTAGGTCCCTATTTTACCTATTTTATGTGTGTAGGTAAGGACGATAAAAATTTTTGATATAGTTTTGTAATCTCTCTATATTAAAGACTTGTTAAGGTAAGAGGGAGGATGTTGATACTAAGCTGTAATGTGTAAGGAGAGGTCTAAATATGAATGTGGTAAGCACTGTAAATACAAAAAAAATATGCACTTTAAAATAACAAGCATAGGATTACATTACTTATCGGGCAATTAAAAAAACCATCAATTAAATCGGAAAATTTGTTTGGTGGTTTGTTCAGGTGACAAGGTAGACGTGAAGTAGTTTTACTTATGGGTTTGTCTTATAGTCAGATCACATTTCTCTTTATGACTTGCCGTAGGGGACGAGTGATCCATTAACTTGGCGTAATCATGTGGACCGAATTACGTGCAACTTAATGCACTGAAAAAAAAAGGCTCCGATCTGTATGTTCTCTTAGGCAATTTATGTTTTAAGCGACGGTGGGCGTAAAGTGAGAAGAGGATTGATGAGCGAAGGGTTTCAATTGCGTGAAGTAGATGCGTTATGACGGTTCTGGGCCAACTAATAAATACGTAATAAAATAATAATAGGATTTTTCGTTATCTTTCGCTTACATATAACTAGAACAGTTCAAACATCCGTTCAACCATTTAACTGTTTATTATGACAGCGGTACTTCTGCTGAACAGTTGAAAAACTGATAGAACAAAGCAATCCAATAAGCTGTAGGCCTAGTTTTCAATCATCGTTACCGTTAATTACAGCCTAAATGACCAAGTTTCGCTTTCCAATCCTGCGCTGCTGGGGCGAAGCTATTGTGTCAGGACCCGGATTTTTTAAATCTTTTCATTATTGTTTAAGGGGCCTTGAGGAGGTGTCAAATAAGTCGTGGACCAATTTCATCAGCAACACAAACTCACGAGTATTTGAAATGTAACCTGTGTTCAAATAAACCAGCGAATTTTTCACGTCTAGTTACTGGGCATGTGCCTTTGCGAGAAGACGTTTTGGTATTTGATCAGGTTCCTCCGGTATTGAACGTCTATGAGAAACAAAGACACGTGTCGGTTAGAAGTACCCAATAGCAGAAGTGGATCTAAGCCAAAGTGTTTTGAAATACAATTAGGCACGAATTATTTTCTCAGAAACCGGATGTCCTTACTTACAGTAAGAGCTTTGTAAGAGACAACAGATAAATACCATCATTTTTCCTGCCAGCAGATTTTTCAAAAGACTTTTGAATTTTTTGGTGACAGTTACATAGCTTTTGCCATCTTGCAGGCGAATCACTGAAGTTAAGTACATACTTGGGTACTGGATTAGTAAAATGAGTAAAAACAGTTTTATACACCATCCAAAAGCAAATAACGCATGGGAAACTTCGCAAGAGGACAGAATCAGCAGAGCCTGATTTTAGGGAAAAAAATAATGACTAGATGTATGTCAAAATATTCTTAGATCCCCTTCGTGATTGGATGAGAATCACAAACGTTCAATAAATTATGATTGGCGTACTCAGGCAATACAATATCTTCGAAAAAAAAAGACACGTGACCAATTACCAAAGGAGAGTTGGAGGCGCGCACATATGATATTGAAATATATTACGCGGGGTATTTCTTTCCCGAAAATCAAGTGAGTGAAGAGATTTGGGGCTCTTAACATCGAGGTCTTGAGAGTGGACGAGGGTGAAGCGAGGAGTATGGCGCAGCGCTGGAATGAAAGGGCGGGTAAAAAGGGATATCCCCGAGAAAACCCACCGACCAGCAGCATCCCCCGGCACGATTCCCATATGCGAAAATCCGGGAGCGATCCCGTCGCGGAAATCGAGCCCGGTTCACCTATGTGGGAGGCGAGTGGTCTAACCACTACACCACTGTGGCCCCACTAAAATAAAGTGTCCCTGTGATCAGGTTTCCTTTTTTATTTGGTCCGCAGTTCTTTCGACATGCCCTAATGTCTCTGAGGCACAACTGCGAGAGAATCCTGAGAAACCTCATCCACGCTGGGAAGGTTACGAAGGGAGCTGGGGAGAGTAAAGCCGTGTAAAATCCAAACTTTTTTTAACTTTGATTTATTTTCTTTATTGCGCGCGGCTTGCTGAAGCCCCGGCTGGCGGTTGCGCCGTGATCTACTTTGCTTCAGTATTTTCTGCACATGAGGAATATTCCTGCGGAGTCGACGCTACAAGAGGGAATTGAGAGCTTCTGGCGGGTGGACGCGGGGGTAAGGAAGAAGGGCCTTAGCGAGTGACGGAGTGAGGGGTAGCGGGAAGGGTTGTTGGGGGGTGATATTTCTCTTCAAAGCAGACTCAGCGGGGCCGGAGGTTTTCCCCGGGACGCACATATGTGGTTGAAATATTGAGCAGCGCCAAGAGGGTCGTCGGAGGATGAGGGAAAGGCGTGTGCCCTCTCTCATGCGGCGCACGTTTCCCATCAGGACGCCCAGCGTCGGGACGCCCGGAGGGCGCACGCTCTCGCCGGTCGATGTTTTATGGATTAGCACAGTGATTCTCACACACCGCGAGACGCTTAGCGGCGGGACGCACACCCGAGCTTCGCTTCGTTCTTAAAGGCCCCCATCTACCTGGAGCTGTTTCTCCGCGTTTCAGGCCGAGAAGCGCGGGAGCGATAAGGGCGACACTGCCACGTGCATCCAGTGCGCCATCTCCTCTATGTGCTAGGCTCTGAACTGGCGTGCTGCAGAGCTAGTCTGTGGCGGCTCTGACAACGCAGGCTGGCTAGCTAATAAATTCTACTTTTAAGTTTTCACGAATCCATTAGCGTTGTAGGGGGGGGGGGTCAGGCCCATTCGCGTCTTCCCCTCCACCAGAGTGCTGCACTCCCCACCACTATGGCTAATCTGGTTAAACAAGTGCCACACAGCCCATGCAAAAATAAATTCCTGCCCCTTTCTCTACCCACTAATAAATACCATGGTTCCTAAATGCTGTTTACAGTAAAGTGAGCACTTTTGTGAACCTAGTTACTTNATGCTGTTTACAGTAAAGTGAGCACTTTTGTGGCCCTAGTTACGTTTTCCTCTCAGCCAGTTTTTATCCTTCAACCTCCGTTTTAAATAAATATTGCTATGCAAGTAATAAAACACAGTGTGTACATTCCACCGCACTCAAAAGTTAACGTCTAAGGCTAAGATAAAATATATTTATTGAATATTATCCCAAATGAGAGGGCTTTAAAAAGTGCTCACTTTACCGTGAATCGCCTATAACTTATCTGCCTCCTGTAGAATTTTCAATTAATGCATGCAACAATTTAAATATTTCCTGTCGAAACGGTTTTCACGTTGCCGATTCCGGCTTTTCTCATTACCTTCTTAGTTATAGGTTAACTATACACCTAGGGAGGTAGGGACGGCCACAAACTAGGCCATGGCTGCCTAACTCCTCTCTGCAGCGATGCATGCCTCCTAGTCTGTAGGCGTATGGTGCTCAGCTCTGAGTCGAAATTAGCTCCCGTTCCCTACCTCTCTTAACACTTAGAATTAGGGCAGATTATGAAAAACGAACTGGCGTGCTGCATTCTCGTCGTTGTAGTGTACCAACGGGACTTAAAGCCGCGACCCTACCATTTAAATGGCGGAAAGTGTGTGCCAAGGTTCAATGCAAGTTTCTATCGTAGTTTCGTTCGTGTCCTGGTAGTATGTTTTAAGGTAAAGCAGTCCGAAAAAGCAGTTTTTATCGATGTTGTAGGGTTCAAAGAGAAGTTTTTATAGCATGTGATAGATCTGAAAATTACCACTCAGTTATCGTCTGGGATATACCTCCCCCCCCCCAATTATCCATAGGTAATCATATTAATCACACGTTTGAGGGTTTCTTCAAACACAACTTATCAACCGCCAGGTAGGCTGACCGCATACCTAGAGATTTTTTCCGCGTTTGAGGTAGAGAGGGTCAGGAGCGATAAGGGTGACACTGCCTTGATTTTGAGATACGCTTTGAAAGAGCCGTTCTTAGCCATTTTGGAGTTCTCAAATATGGCGTTCTAACGTGCGTGACGTCTTGAAAGCACTTCAACAGCCTCGTCTGTAGTGTGTTATATTCTCGTAGATCAGCACGTCGGACGAACGTTTAACGGTTTCGCAGAAACATTTGAAGTACTGACGCACTGTAACGCAGTTCAAGCGCCAGGCAGGCGGGATCCTTAAGATCGCCGTATGCCTGGTCTCCCAGAGAGCAGTTCCTCAGTCGTGCAAGCGATGCAGCGGAGAGGGCGCTCGCCTCCCACCTAGGCGAACCTGGTTCGGTTCCCGGCGAGGCCGCTCCCAGACTTTAACAGGCGGGATTTCGTGCCGGAAGATGCCGCTATTCCGCGGGTTTCCTCGGGGATTTTCCGTTCCTCCCACTCCTGCATTCCGACGCTGCTAAATACCGACCTCGTTTCACCCTCACTGGCTCTCAAGAACCCGTTATCAAGAGCCGCGAAAATTTCTCCACTCTACTTCATTCCCTACAATTTATATTTTTTTTAGTATTTATTAATTATTTATGCTTACAAATAGCATCCAATAAATGTTTTACTTCCGAATACTAGTTCAAGTTTTTTATTTCCATATCTGATGTGTTTTTTTACGTTAAAAGGGCTAATACTAGTATTTCACAACAAGTTTCAGGTACGAAACTTCCGGTACAGACTGGCCATGGCTGTTTTATCCCTCTGTGCCGCGATGCACGCCTCCTTTCCTAAATTCCCTCTCACGTAGGCGTATGGGGCTTAGCCCTGAGACGCAACACAGTTCAGACCTACTCCCGGACAACACTTTACACTTAGTAATAGGGTAGTTAGTAAAAAAAAAAAAATGACCGGTACAGGCTACTATACTTATTCTGTTCGGTAACACAATAATTTCCGAGTTAAAGTGTTGCAATCACGTAATTTTTTGGTATGAGCTGTACTCGTGTTCGGAATTTTTCTTGTAACTAGTAAAACACATGAGGCGTATTCGATGATGATGGAATTAACTANCGCCTCCTTTCCTAAATTCCCTCTCACGTAGGCGTATGGGGCTTAGCCCTGAGACGCAACACAGTCCAGACCTACTCCCGGACAACACTTTACACTTAGTAATAGGGTAGTTAGTAAAAAAAAAAAATGACCGGTACAGGCTACTATACTTATTCTGTTCGGTAACACAATAATTTCCGAGTTAAAGTGTTGCAATCACGTAATTTTTTGGTATGCGCTGTACTCGTGTTCGGAATTTTTCTTGTAACTAGTAAAACACATGAGGCGTATTCGATGATGATGGAATTAACTANGCTGTACTCGTGTTCGGAATTTTTCTTGTAACTAGTAAAACACATGAGGCGTATTCGATGATGATGGAATTAACTATTCATGTCAAAGATATGTTGAAGATTCATACAAGCCACAAGGAAGTCTGCACACTGATGCGTAGTTGTGTACAGTACCACCAATAACTATAATTCATTTGCAACGTTTCCACGATGGTGACCAAACAGGTCAAAGCCATATTTCACGATAATTTTTTATTTTATTATATGACCAGTATCCGAGTACCGATTGTTGAATATCCTTGATACATAATTAGAGGCTGTTCAAGGAAAACGAGCACTTTCTGAAGCCCTCTCATTTGGAATAACAGTCAATGAATATATTTTATTGTAGCCTTTAGACATTAACCTTCGAGTCTGATGAAATATATACACTGTGCTTATTACTTACATAGCACTATGTATTTAAAAATATGGCGGGAGGATAAAAATGGCTCATAAAAAAAAGTAACTNGGAGGATAAAAATGGCTCATAAAAAAAAAGTAAGTTAGGGCCTCAAAAGTGCTCACTTTACCGTAAACAGCCTATAATCTGTTTTGTATATGATATAGTGGAGAAGACATTACATGTGATTTAGTTGGCAAAGTTAATTAGGATTCCCATTTTCCGAAATTTTCTACTTTTCGGTGCTATATTTTGAAAACTATATACTTTTGACTACAAATATTTATAGTTACGTAGCCCTTAAATAAATATTTTTCAGATAATGAAATAAGAAATTATCTTTAAATATGGTTTTATACTATACAGACATGCTGCACACTTTTATTTTCATTATTAAACCGTAAACTGCAGAGCACCGTTGAAAACTCTGGAGGGAGGGAGGGGGGAGTGGTGACGAGAGAAAGACTACAGATCAGTGCTTTGCGTGTAAAGGTGACCAGATATTCGATGGGCGTACGTAGGTCGACCTTACCGCTGCCACACTTCTACGCCTCGGACACGCTGTATACCTCCAGCCATACGACGCCTGTAACGCAGTCATATCCAACCTCACGACTGTGTACATAACGCTCAAGAAGGTTATTTCCGGCCTGTATTGTACACTGCGAGGCTCGACGCCCCATGATCAGAACCACCTGTTTCTCTCGAAAAGATTTACGCACAGACTAGATTTCAACTCAATACGTGCAGGTTTGCAAATTTACTCTGGCTATTGGCTGCCTGTCTGTGTGAGAAGACATTTTATACTCAACTGGGCCAATAAGAATACCTTTACCCGACATTGGACGCCCGTGATTGGCTGGCAGGCACTTGAGACGCCTGCGAGTTGAAGTCGTACAACCGCGATATTGGTTCCGATCTAAAGTGTTTTGGAGTACAATTACGCAGTCCCACCCATGAAAATCCTGAGATTCACTAATTCTTAAACCGCGCAATTGTCGTAGGTTTCAAATAGTTCGAATCACAATGAGAGAAAGGCCAACAAAATATTTTTTTTGTATAGGGCCAAAAATGTATTTAGTTGCCTGCAACAAAATATTTTGTTCAGTAAACAATAACTGAAAAGCAACATGGTTAATTTCGTTCATCTAACGAAATACACGTTTGTGCTTGGCCAAATTAAATTAGACTGCCAAGANTGTCAACAGAATATTTTGTTGAATCAACTGTATATATTTGTTTGAACACTAATTTGATTACCTTCGTTCGAAGGTTCGAGATGTTGTGTTTTTTGCGACAATTAGGATAGTAACAGTATTTGCTAGTGTGTTCACTGTTGCTTGATAATGGTATAAAAATCCTAGCAAAACAAGTTCAACAGGAATCTAAAAAGCAAAGCTGTAAAACATGAAATATTTATGTGCGCGCGTTGTTCAGAGCCTATTTGAAATGTATGTATTTTAAAACATTCGAAACATATAATCTCTTTAGTTTAAAATTTTGCTATAGCGTAGTATGCGATCGCAAATGATCAATGTTCAAATCTTGATCGGGCTTCCAATTTTACTTTTATTTTAACCGTAACTCATTAGTTTACGTAGAGCTAACAAATATTTGGTTACACAAAGCAGATATTTGTTTCGGAAAACCCAATAAAACAAAATAATTTGGCTACAACATAATGTTTCATTGCCCCTACACAAAAAAATTAATTTAGTTACGCCAAACGAACTTGGTTTGATTCAACAAAACTGTTTTTCTCAGGGTGATATGGCCGAACACAAATGTATGCTAGTTGCAATAAACCTTGGTCAGAGTCCACCAACATTTCAAAACTAGCAGTGGTCGATGTCACATGGATTTGACAGTTCCAGAGGCGAAATGCAGCCGGAAGTTGGCACTCGGAAGTTGCTGTTGGTACTAGCGGCTACTCAACAACCTGGGAATTCCCACATTCCCCGCGATGTCGTGTCTTTTTTCAAGTATTTCACTTATCCAACTCCGGAAGTCATGGTCTTGCCACTGCAATGCCTCTTCATTTTTCCTCCCATCAAACTTCGAACAACTCTGATTATTGTAGTTTCCTCGCTCGTAGAGTTCCTCATTTTTAGCTCCATTTTTCACGGGAAGTCAACTGCACACGTAAAAAGGTTGTCATGCCCGAGGAAAAACCAAAAGTTTTTTTTTTTTTTCGTTTTACTTCGGAGACCGTATTTCAAGAATCGGGACTGAATATGCGTATCTGAAAAGTATGAAATGAGATATTTCCTTCTGTATTTTCTTACGTAAGTAGTACCCTAACCTAAAAGGAACACAAGTACTGAAAGTATATAGTAGATGAATAATTATTCTCACATTTAAAACCAATCCGGATTGACCTAATTGTAGGCGAATAAGTATCTATACAGTTAAAATGAAGCAACGTAATATAAAACATCAACAAGTGATTTTTCAATTGCAGAAACATTAAATTCACCAGATCGCTTTGTAATTTCCTAACTAAGACAATTATATAGTCGATGTTTTTCTCTGACGTGCCAGCGTCCTTATGTACGGCGTTAATTTTTCTTCTTTTGGTATTTCATGTTCACTTCACTACTAGTATAGGTNCGTGCCAGCGTCCTTATGTACGGCGTTAATTTTTCTTCTTTTGGTATTTCATGTTCACTTCACTACTAGTATAGGTAAATAAGGTCTAATTTTGGCTCCAGACGGAAAACATTGTTAGAAAGCCAATTCCTTCTGAAATATGTTCAGAAGGTCCCCCCGTACCACTCCAGAAAAATCGCCAAAAAACAGACTTGGGGAACACCTTAAAATTTTGAAAAAAAACGGCCGCCATCTTGGAATTTTCCAAGAACGGTTATAAGTCGGGAATGGACTATCATAGAAGGGCGCTGTTTGCACTAAAATTCATGGTTTGTGCGCAAGAATCGATCATAACATCAATTTTAAAATAAAATTCCAGATTCCTGTCAAAGTTGAACCATATTAACACAAAATTCATAACAAGAGTGTGTTTTTTTTCAAACACTACGGTATCTATATGAAATAAACATAGACTTGGTAGTGTTTGTAATGGTTTTGAAACACAGAACCATATTTATAGCCTGGTGCGTATAGTCATTTGTTGTTGGAATGATGCAAATACAATTGTTATACGGCTGCCTCTGGCCCATTGTTGTCCGGCCGCAGTGTCTCTGTGGCCCTCTCTCTCTCACACACCAAGCGGCAGCAGCGCCAAGTCACCGGTCATCTGTTTGCCTATTGTTGCAATGTTTTAGTATTTTTTTGTGCAACTAAGTTCATTAAATCGTATTCAAGTTATCAAGGGAGTGTAATTTGTTGCTGGCTACTGCAATTCTGCGTGTGTCGTCGACTTAAATAACACCATTTCCAAACTTATTCAGTGTACTCATATTTTTCTCCTTGACTTCTGTGAAAAGTTATGTTTTGGTGTTAGGTTTTTGAAGGTTACGACGAAAGTGCTATTTTGGCGCGCGATTTGAATTGAAAAAATAGATCGTCATTTATAATAACTGATTTTTTACTCTCATTTGCCATGAAAACGGCGACTACTTTTTCAAAAAAACATGCATGACTTCGTGAGAGCAGAAAGAACAGGCGACTGGAAACTCCATCTCTACTCCTTCCAACGCATGCTAAGTCACCTACATTCAGCTGGCCATGTCCATTACGCCAAATCAGCTCATCAATATCTGCAAACTATGTCAAAATTTAAGTTCACTTTATCAGATCAAGAGTACGAACGTTTCGTCAGTAAGGGCTATTTTACAGTTCGGCGTTCAGACAAGTTTTGGTGCGGTGTTTGGACGGACATGACCATCGAGCAGGTCCTTATGCGCTCTATGAAGTTGAGCGGTGGCTTGACACAAGGACGAAATATGTCTGATAGCGTAATAGCGCGATGGATTTGCACCATGCCGGGATGTCTCCAGGTGACCGAAGCGGTGGAAGTTTTCGCTAATGTGACAGGTGAATCCTCCGATCAGCACGTCTTCTTATCAAGATCGTGGCAGTCTCGAGACAGCAGTTATTTAAAGAAGTTTGCGCTTTGGCTGAATCAACATTCACCATTCAACAAATCTGAAGGACTAGGTTCCCTGTCTTCAGGAATCGTTGCCGACGAAAGAGTCAATTACGACTGTGCCAAGGAGTTGGGCAAAAATGCTATCAGAGGATTCATAGGGAAAACATTTGCAAATGTGACTCTGAAGAGGAAGGCGCAAGTGTTCACGTTGGCAGCTATGGGGGAAATTATAACAGTTAATAAGGATCCTGTAGTTGTGAACCCTAACCAGATGTTCCACCGCATTGCATGCATTGTCAGAAGTGAGGACGATCTTGAAGACTGTCTGCAGTATGAGTTGGCACCGTCCCCTCAGTCTTTGCTCGACAGCATTGGTCTTCGCGTGGGAAAGAAGTCTACAATTATCCAAGTGATTGACAAGATGTGCAAGATAAGCAACGAATTGCCCGAAAATCCCCGCTATGTTCTCGGCGGTGGGGATCTTTTACATCGAGTACATTGGCCCCACCCAGCAAAGTACAGTGATGCGTGCAATACTTACTTGGACTACATCAACCGTAACTATGGAAGAAATGTCATCGTAGTATTTGACGGGTATGAACCAAGCACGAAAGATGCAGTACATAATCGATGGGCTGTAGGGAAATCAGCTGCGAGAGTTGATGTAACTTCATCCAACGCAGTGACAGCTGCACAAGACCAATTCTTGTGGAACACTTACAATAAAAAAAGTTTTTTGAAACTCCTCAGCACAGAAATGAAGAGGGAAAAGCACACCGTTTTGCAGGCCCCTGGTGACGCGGATGTCTTGGTTGTTGAAACGGCGAAAATTGAAGCGGAGTCAGGACAATCACCTGTCGAAGTCGGCGCGGACTCAGATCTTCTTGTACTCATCGCTACCCTTACGCAACCCCAACGTGCCGTGTACAAGTTAGTTCCGGGAAATTAAACCACCACTAAAAAGTTTACTGCAGCAGCGAACTACATGAAGGCCTCGGTAACATGACGAAACACCTACTTTTCACACACGCTTTTACGGGATGCGATACAACCTCTGCGATCTACAACAGGGGTCCTGTTTCAGGCTTCAACAAACTGCAACAAGACCGTGAACTGCAGAGAATTGTGGATGTATTCAACAACCAAACTGAATCGCAGGACTGTGTTGCAACCGCAGGTAAGACGTGCTTGTCGGTCGTTTTTAAATTGCAAGAGTGTTGTAGCGAGAGTAGGACGTTACTAATAAATGTACAATATTTGTTGGTTTTCTAGGAGAAAAATTCATCGTCCATTTGTACGGAGGTAAACGTTCCCAAGGTCTTGACAAAACCAAATATAGAAATTACGCCCAGACCGTTGGCAAAAAACCACCAAACTACATCNCGTGCCAGCGTCCTTATGTACGGCGTTAATTTTTCTTCTTTTGGTATTTCATGTTCACTTCACTACTAGTATAGGCAAATAAGGTCTAATTTTGGCTCCAGACCGAAAACATTGTTAGAAAGCCAATTCCTTCTGAAATATGTTCAGAATGTCCCCCTGTACCACTCCAGAAAAATCGCCAAAAAACAGACTTGGGGAACACCTTAAAATTTTGAAAAAACCGGCCGCCATCTTGGAATTTTCCAAGAACGGTTATAAGTCGGGAATGGACTATCATAGAAGGGCGCTGTTTGCACTAAAATTCATGGTTTGTGCGCAAGAATCGATCATAACATCAATTTTAAAATAAAATTCCAGATTCCTGTCAAAGTTGAACCATATTAACACAAAATTCATAACAAGAGTGTGTTTTTTTTCAAACACTACGGTATCTATATGAAATAAACATAGACTTGGTAGTGTTTGTAATGGTTTTGAAACACAGAACCATATTTATAGCCTGGTGCGTATAGTCATTTGTTGTTGGAACGATGCAAATACAATTGTTATACGGCTGCCTCTAGCCCATTGTTGTCCGGCCGCAGTGTGTATGTGGCCCTCTCTCTCACACACCAAGCGGCAGCAGCGCCAAGTCACCGGTCATCTGTTTGCCTATTGTTGCAATGTTTTAGTATTTTTTTGTGCAACTAAGTTCATTAAATCGTATTCAAGTTATCAAGGGAGTGTAATTTGTTGCTGGCTACTGCAATTCTGCGTGTGTCGTCGACTTAAATAACACCATTTCCAAACTTATTCAGTGTACTCATATTTTTCTCCTTGACTTCTGTGAAAAGTTATGTTTTGGTGTTAGGTTTTTGAATGTTACGACGGAAGTGCTATTTTGGCGCGCGATTTGAATTGAAAAAATAGATCGTCATTTATAATAACTGATTTTTTACTCTCATTTGCCATGAAAACGGCGACTACTTTTTCAAAAAAACATGCATGACTTCGTGAGAGCAGAAAGAACAGGCGACTGGCAACTCCATCTCTACTCCGTCCAACGCATGCTAAGTCACCTACATTCAGCTGGCCATGTCCATTACGCCAAATCAGCTCATCAATATCTGCAAACTATGTCAAAATTTAAGTTCACTTTATCAGATCAAGAGTACGAACGTTTCGTCAGTAAGGGCTATTTTACAGTTCGGCGTTCAGACAAGTTTTGGTGCGGTGTTTGGACGGACATGACCATCGAGCAGGTCCTTATGCGCTCTATGAAGTTGAGCGGTGGCTTGACACAAGGACGAAATATGTCTGATAGCGTAATAGCGCGATGGATTTGTACCATGCCGGGAAGTCTCCAGGTGACCGAAGCAGCGGAAGCTTTCGCTAACGTGACAGGTGAATCCTCCGATCAGCACGTCTCCTTATCAAGATCGTGGTAGTCTCGAGACAGCAGTGATTTAAATAAGTTTGTGCTTTGGCTGAATCAACATTCACCGTTCAACAAATCTGAAGAACTAATTTCCGTGTCTGCAGGAATCGTTGCCGACGAAAGAGTAAATTGTGACTGTGCCGAGGAGTCAGGCAAAAAATGCTATCAGGGGATTCGTAGGGAAAACATTTGCAAATGTGACTCTGAAGTGGAAGGCGCAAGTGTTCACATTGGCCGCTATGGAGAAAACTATAACCGTTAATAAGGATCCTGTAGTTGCGAACCCTAACCAGATGTTCCACCGCATCGCATGTATTGTCAGAAGTGAGGGCGATCTTGAAGACTGTCTGCAGTATGAGTTGGCACCGTACCCTCTGTATTTGTTCGACAGCATTGGTCTTCGCTTGGGAACGAAGTCTACAATTATCCAAGTGATTGACAAGATGTGCAAGATTAGCAACGAATTGCCCGAAAATCCTTGCTATGTTCTCGGCGGTGGGGATCTTATACATCGAGTACATTGGCCCCACCCAGCAACGTACAGTGATGCGTGCAATACTTACTTTGACTACATCAACAGTAACTATGGAAGAAATGTCATCGCAGTATTTGACGGGTATGAACCAAGCACGAAAGATGCAGTACATAATCGACGGGCTTTAGGGAAATCAGCTGCGAGAGTTGATGTAACTTCATCCAACGCAGTGACAGCTGCACAAGACCAATTCTTGTCGAACACTGACAGTAAAAACATTTTTTTGAAACTCCTCAGCACAGAAATGAAGAGGGCAAAGTTCACCGTTTTGCAGGCCCCCTGGTGACGCGGATGTCTTGGTTGTTGAAACGGCGAAAAGTGAAGCGGAGTCAGGACAATCACCTGTCGTAGTCGGCGCGGACTCAGATCTTCTTGTACTCATCGCTACCCTTACGCAACCCCAAAGTGCCGTGTACAAGCTAGTTCCGGGAAATTACACCACCACTAAAAAAGTTTACTGCAGCAGCGAACTACATGAAGGCCTCGGTAACATGACGAAACACCTACTTTTCACACGCGCTTTTACGGGATGCGACACAACCTCTGCGATCTACAACAGGGGTCCTGTTTCAGGCTTCAACAAACTGCAACAAGACCGTGAACTGCAGAGAATTGTGGATGTATTCAACAACCCAACTGAATCGCAGGACTGTGTTGCAACTGCAGAGGTAAGACGTGCTTGTCAGTCGTTTTTAAATTGCAAGAGTGTTGTAGCGAGAGTAGGACGTTACTAATAAATGTACAATATTTGTTGGTTTTCCAGGAGAAAAATTCATCGTCCATTTGTACGGAGGTATACGTTCCCAAGGTCTTGACAAAACCAAATATAGAAATTACGCCCAGACCGTTGGCAAAAAACCACCAAACTACATCATGAACCTTGCGAGCCTTCCTCCTACTTCAGCTGCCGCCCGCCAGCATAGTTTGCGAGTATACCACTAAGTCTTAACGTGGAAGGGTAACATCTTACCAGCAACAGATTGGGGCTGGACCGTCGAAGAGGGACACTACAGCCCTGTTATATCCACTTTACCCCCCGGCGTCGGACAACCTGCTTCATCTCGTACGTTGTAGGAGAAGCGGGCTACCATGTACCTCCATGTGCAGCGAGTGTGCGGGAGAGTCCTGTTTAAATCGTAATATCCCGGACTCGGAAGACGAAGACGATATCGAGGATTGGGATCCCGAAGAACCTGTCGATGAATATGTCGTCGAGGCGTCCACTTCAGGAGTTAATAAAAAAACGTAAAATTGCCTGAAATATTTGACACGTGCTATTTTTAAACATATCTATGTTAATTTTAAAATCTGTTTCAAAAATAACATTGGAAAAAAAAAATACTTTCCTTACGTAAAAAATTTGAACTTTTGTACGTTTTCGAACCTATTTTTTTTACAATTAAATGTTATTAATAAACTACGAACTGTTTATTTAAAGCTTTTAAGTACAGAGATGTGTTTTAATATAAAAATAAAAAGTTTCGCACCAAAAGCACGTTTCTATGATTGTCCCATCCCAAGTTATATCCATTTTTGGAAAATTCCAAGACGGCGGCCGTTTTTTTTTTTAATTTAAGGGTGTTCACCAAGTCGGATTTTTGACGATTTTCCTGGAGGAGTGTAGGGTGACCTACTGAACATATTTCAGAAGGAATTGGCTTTCTTACATTTTTTTTTCCGTCTCCGATCTTATTTTGCCTATAATAAACCTCTCAATATCTCGTTCCAGGAGATACTTCACGAGAGGCGCCACCAGAGATACTCGTAGTTTCATCCTACCGTAGGCAGGCTCTGCTCGAGTGTGCTTGTGCGTGACCTCGTTGGAAGACCAGCAACGCGCTCCAGCGGCCATGAAATGTACTGCTACCATCGGAGATACGGAGCTCTTATCTCTCCGAAAGAAAACTCTGAAAAGAAAGGAATAAAGACAAAAATGCATTCTAGTTTGAAGGCCCAAACATAATGAAAAAAAGGGGAGTAGCGATGGGCCATTAACATAAATATATTTCTATTGAAGTAATTCNGATGGAAAAAAGGGGAGTAGCGATGGGCCATTAACATAAATATATGCTACTTTTCTATTGAAGTAATTCGAAGCCCGTTCTACAGATCGCAGCACTATTTGTGGTTTTCCTGCCCGTGACAACAATAATATATTTATTGTAATGGCTGCGAAGCGCGTAAACACGTTGGTTCCTATTACGTGCTGGTATTTCGTAGTAAGATGTGTAAATTTCAATTATTTTTGCAAATAATTTTCGAGCATAATGATAAATTTTTCGACGTATTGTAACCCGATAACGTATTATGTACCGGCTTGTGAATATCGTGGAAGTATTTGTCACACTATCTAGAACTCCTGCGACAAGACATGCATTTGATCGCTGAATACAAAATAGGCACAACAAGGTTTTTACACAACACACATAATGAACACGTGAGAATATCGATAACGTACAGTCGATTCTAGGCAAATCTCGATCACGCGTCGATACCTGTCGCAGTTGTCGCTTGTGTGCTTGACTTAATTTTTTATTGTGAAATTGGCGTTTCTATATTCTTCCCTATTCTGTGAGCTTAACTCCTTACAAGAATAGTCGGAAACCTTATGGTTTTTGTCATATAGATTACAATTGCTACGAAATCCTTTCAGTAACAAGTAAATCAATAATGTCGGGTGCGGTAACAAAAATGTATGTGAAGTAAGAAGGGATTAATGTATTTATATTGAGTTAATGCTAGTGCACTCATCGGAAGTCAACGAACAGTAGATGTTGAGCTTGCGTGGCAATTTGAGAATACAAGCACTCAAAAAAAAAAATGCTCGCTGCCACATATGAGGCGATTTATTCTTTTTTGGATGCTGTTCTGTTGAAAAACGAATTACAAACAGGCCGCCTGTATAAAAAAATACCTCTCTATCTACTGAACACTATGAATAAAATCATGAACGTATGAATTGGTCACTTGCGTTAGAGCACATATTCAGGAATTTTGTTTGGGGAGGGTCAGTAAGGGATGCAATTGGGTAAAAGGGGTGGGGAGGTGTTATAGCAGAAATATTGGAACAATGGAAGTTAATAGGCTATAAAAGAAATTTGCCAAGATATATTATACTCGTGTTTCCCCGTATTCCTTCCTTTCGTTATGGCCATTATTTTTATACACCGACACGAACATTACTGGTGCTTTAGTGTTATATAGTGTTATATAGAGGACAAGTTTTTACAGCATCATGCACAGAAGACGACCTACTTCGAGATTCTGAGAATGTGCTGTATGTAGCCAAATTCTGGTCAAAGGTTGTATAATATTTTTCAGAGTTGTAACTGTGTTTCAATAATGATTCTGACCCGAAAATTAAAATAAACACTCTGTTTGTTAGATTAGTATCTAGTGGAGGCGTTTGTGCTTCAAATTCCACTAAAATGTTGATAAAAGTGCGAACTGTCGAGAGGCAGTGGCATTGTGTTTCCTCGCCGTGTGTACATGTCGGAGTGAGCACGTCGCATCAAAGAACACGACAATCACATTTACAAGTTTCCGCCTTTGACCGAGGGGGAATCGTGGCATATCAGGATGGTGGATTGTCATGTCGAGAAACTGGTTCTCGCGTTGGAAGAAACGCAACCTCAATGAAGTGGGTATGGCATCAGCGTCGAGGAAGGACGGGCTAGGCGACGTGCAGGAAGCCAACCGTCATGTCGCACGAACGAGTGCGAGGACAAGACACCTGGTGCGCATGGCGATTACATACTGTACAGCCACATCAAACACCATTGCCCAGGAGTTCAAGCTTGTGGCACGTTACTCTGTTCTCGCACGCACAGTTTGCCACCATCTGCAGAATAAGGGAACTTTGCCGAGGTGGCCATGGCTGCGGTTGCCACCGACCGCTCACCATAGGCATCAGCCACTGCAATGGTGCATGAAACGATGGGCTTAGAGGAACGAATGGCATGCTATTGTGTTCTGCGACGAACCCCACTCCTGCTTTCAGCGCCACGATGGTCGAATACATGCCTGGCGGCACCGTGACTCACGCCTGACCGAGTCCTGAATTGTGCGCCGTCACACCGACCCAGCACTTCGAGTTGTGGTATGGGACGCCATCAGATTCCACTCCAACTCACGCCTAGCCACATCGCTGATACAGTACGCAGCCTGTTGTTGTCCCCTATCTTCAAGGCCAGTCCAGGGCCTGTGCCAACATGACAATGTGCGACCGTATGCAGCACACGCAGTCCGACGGTTCCTGGATGACAACCGTGCCACACCGCTTCCTTGGCCTGCGCGTTCACGGGATCTCTCGACCACCGAAAATCTGTGTTTCATGGTTGGACGACGACTGGCCTGTTACAGAACACCCGGAGCCACAACGGAAGAAATTCGGGCACGTGTCGAAGTAGAATGGGTGGAGATATCCCAGACGTGCATCCAAGGTCGCTTCAGGTACAATTGTACCACATGTGTATGATGTTTATTAGGTCCAATAAATCAGGTTGTGATAGCTCCCGTCATTCTCGATGTTGCAATTTTAATAGCCAGCAGTGTAATGACGCGAATTTTGCATATCCCTAAACCTCGGGCGGTGATCCCTGGGATAAAAAAAAAAGCAAAAATGTTCCTACGAACATATGTCTTACAAAACGTTGTTACGAGTTGTGGTCAGGCCCTTAGCCGAGCGGCCTGCCTGATCACACCTTCACTTATTTATTCAGGATAANAGGCCCTTAGCCGAGCGGCCTGCCTGATCACACCTTCACTTATTTATTCAGGATAAGGGCCGTGATCGCTGAAATTAGTTATGAAATCGCAAACCACAGAAACCCCCTCCACCGGCCAGTAAACGGGGACAACGCAGCCGATATAAGGCAGTGTAGTCCGTGGGCGGTGTATTTTGTCGTCGGGCCATTGGAACGAGAAGACCACTGAAGATGGGCGTGTCCAGCCGTCGACTTGCACCATCTTAATCAGACCCCGGAATCATGAACAAGGTGGGGACTCTCCAATTAGGCTTCACTCAGAACGTAGCTGGTTAAATCTTTATAAAATAATATGATTCAATATTTTAGTATATTAGTATAACTCCCCCGTTCATATTAAATCATATTTATATTGAAACTAGCGAACCGGCCCGCCTTCGCCCGGTAACAATTTAGTTTTTACAGTGATACCTTGAAAGACAAAAATGGTCACTGTGGGTCATCTTTAAAAGATAAACATATGCTATTGCGTACTTTTCTGTAGACCTTTTTGAGAGCTACAATTCTGTAGCACATTAATTTCATGTATCTCTTATTGTTTAGTCAGCGCAAGGCAGGTAAGCGCCCTAAAAGCGGTTTTTTGCGAACTGTTAGACATTTCTTTACTATCCTTATATTAAATATAAATGTTTTATACACTAACACCTTCCTCAAGAAATTTTCTAAATGATGTTGAAAACCGCATCAAAATTCATCAAGTAGTTTAGAAGCACTGACAGACGCGGATAAGCGACTTTGTTTTATACTATTTAGAAATCATATTGTACAACCTTACTGTTAAATAAACATATTTTATATATTATAAAGTGTTAATTACGTAACTATTATAAATAACTTGTTGCGCCCCTATATCCTCATTAAGGATAAATTTCAACAAAATATCAAAATCATAACAGCGTTGTTATTGAGTAACAAGACGTACACCGACCACGTCACTGGCGATTCTCGAAGTGCCCGCCATGAGCAGCAATGCATGCGTGACAACGCCTCATCACGGACTGGCGAAGTCACTCCGTGATACCTGGGTCATGTCGAACGAGATTAGTCCAACGTAACACAGCATGTGGCGTAGTGATACACGTTACCACAATGTGAAACGCCTGCAACTCAATAACAACGCTTTGCAGGACACAAATTCACAAGACCAGTTTTGCTTGTTTTGATTACAATCACCCCGCGAAGTTTGTTACAATAGTTTAGATACACCTGTATAATCGTAACAGCTGTAGGGGGAAATTTACATTCTGTATTTCACCGCAAGACATTATTCTCTATACTGATATCTACAGCGTGTGGGCAATCGGGTCTCCTGTGCCTGTGACCTTAAAGCTTAAACAGGAGTGAATTCCAGAGCAGCTTACAGTATGCACATCACCCAGCACTAGTTATATTCAGCCTCTTAGCCACATCAGGCTTTTAAGCCACTTCAGTCCTTAGAGTAATCCATGCTGTGCAACCGGCCAAATCCCATCAATGGCCATTGACTGGCGCCAGACTTTAATAAGGAACCACCGTGCTTTAAGAGAAGGAAGATAGGCAGCATTTCTCTCGGCGGCACTCGGGGCGCTGGCCCGTGTTTTCAACAGGTAAAATAACAGCGTTTTTTTCCCCCGCGGACGGACGGCGCGCCGAACAAAGGCGAGATGGACGCGGCATGTTATTTTTCAAACGGCCGGGCAGCGCGCGAACGGCGCATCCCCTGACGAAGCCGGGCAGCCCTTTTTTTAGGCTAATTGGAGCCACGAAGGTAAAAAAAAAAAATATTTGGCAGACAAGGACCAGGTTTCCGCCTGAGCGGGGAAGGCAGACGTGCCGAGCGCACTGCCGCGTCAGTCGGAGTTTGTTCCGCGGAGGGGTCGACGAGCTGTGTTCCCTCGCTGAACAAGNGCACCCGCCACTCCCCCCTCCCCCCGCACGCTCTTTTGTACAGGTGACCCGTTCCGAGGCTCGCTGGTTTCACTCGCCAGTAATTCCAGTCACGCCAGCCATTGTCAAGTGAAGCGAGGTTTCGGCGTCTCTCAAGGGCGCTCCTCACAGAAATATTCATTATTTTTATATTTCCACGGAATACTGCTCAACTCGTAGGCATTACTAACAAGTACTATTTCCTAGAAATAAAAAAAAGTTTTAGGTAGCATATTTTTTTTANGCTCAACTCGTAGGCATTACTAACAAGTACTATTTCCTAGAAATAAAAAAAAGTTTTAGGTAGCATATTTTTTTTATAGTGGCATTTGAAACTTACAAATTAAATAAACGAACATGTTTACAGAAAATTTAACAAGTGTGATTTTACGACTATTTCTTAATTAATATGAAAAGGTAGCTTGACAAAATCTACATTAACGAAACGTCATCGAATGCTACAAATTAAAATTACCCAAAAGAATTCCTCATTTTGAGCAATTAAAAGAAACATTTCACAGCTTGATTTCTTGAAGTAACTCACGGAATCTCATTTTACCATAAATTATCTCCTTTCGGTAAGTGGGTAAGGTTGCAATTATTTATACGAAAAAAAAAAACACACAAAACTTGTGATTTTGGTATGCCATCATACAAGAAATATAAGATAATTTTTTTTTTTATTAGAGGAAAGCGTATTTGCTATTAACATATATGTACAAGATGAGCAGAATTTCGTACAAATATGAAATAAATATATTCATGACCTACACTTAACAACGGTTCCCACATCTGATAGTACGGGATTGGCCTCACCGGGAATCGAACCAGGTTCGCCTTGGCAGAAAGAGAGCGCTCTGTAGTCACTATGCCTAATGCGGTCCCGTCTGCTATTGTTCCATTACTGCTTACGAACATTGGCGTTCACTGGTAATGCTTATCGCATGTTTTCTGCTGACTACAGTCCATTCACGGTTACTTCACTCTTTTCTCAAGNGCTCAACTCGTAGGCATTACTAACAAGTACTATTTCCTAGAAATAAAAAAAAGTTTTAGGTAGCATATTTTTTTTTATAGTGGCATTTGAAACTTACAAATTAAATAAACGAAAATGTTTACAGAAAATTTAACAAGTGTGATTTTAAGACTATTTCTTAATTAATATGAAAAGGTAGCCTGACAAAATCTACATTAACGAAACGTCATCGAATGCTACAAATTAAAATTACCCAAAAGAATTCCTCATTTTGAGCAATTAAAAGAAACATTTCACAGCGTGATTTCTTGAAGTAACTCACGGAATCTCATTTTACCATAAATTATCTCCTTTCGGTAAGTGGGTAAGGTTGCAATTATTTATACGAAAAAAAAAAACACACAAAACTTGTGATTTTGGTATGCCATCATACAAGAAATATAAGATAAATTTTTTTTTATTAGAGGAAAGCGTATTTGCTATTAACATATATGTACAAGATGAGCAGAATTTCGTACAAATATGAAATAAATATATTCATGACCTACACTTAACAACGGTTCCCACATCTGATAGTACGGGATTGGCCTCACCGGGAATCGAACCAGGTTCGCCTTGGCAGAAAGAGAGCGCTCTGTAGTCACTATGCCTAATGCGGTCCCGTCTGCTATTGTTCCATTACTGCTTACGAACATTCGCGTTCACTGGTAATGCTTATCGCATGTTTTCTGCTGACTACAGTCCATTCACGGTTACTTCACTCTTTTCTCAAGCCCTGCTAAAGTTCAACTTCATTATATTCCTCCGCATCATGCAATAAAAGCTTACCTGACGTTAGAAAATTACACCAAAGGGACAACGCACCGCATTCGCATGCACTCAGTGTAATAATATTTTTCATATGAACTATTTATTACTAGGCATTACGAACATACCTATTTTCTCACTGTTTTTATTCTTGTTAATTGTAAATGAGAGATTATAATTAATAGATAAAATGCAAGTAAAAGTTATATGTTTTATATGTTCTTGTAACAGTCAGTAGTGCCGCCCTGTGAGCACTTGTGAGATTTCTCTTGGGCCGTGCAAGTTCCGCTCTGTGGTACTACATCACTGGTCCATATGTTATAATTGTCTCAAACACTGCCTTGTAAATTGTTCTTACTGTACTGTGGTTCAGGCCCCAACTCGTGCTCTCAATTCTTTTAAGTTTCTTTNGTTACTGTACTGTAGTTCAGGCCCCAACTCGTGCTCTCAATTCTTTTAAGTTTCTGGAAAACCACCACAGCATTCCGTGAGATATACTCTATATGTTTGAGGAAGCTCATCTTGTCATCCATGACGACTCCCAGGTACTTGAACTTATGTACATTCTCTACCGGGCGCACGCCAAAGCGCACGGTTGGTGGCCTCTGAAGCTTCCCTTTAAGCAGCATAATCTTGGTCTTCTATGTGGAGAACTGCAGCTTCACTCTAGTAGACCACTTCCAGATAGTGCCCATCACTTCCGCTGCTTTCTCATCTAGGATTATTCTTGAATCTCCAGAGATCAGCACGAAACCATCACCTGCTTATCCAAAGACCATGCACCAAGGCGGGAGACCCAGCTCCAGAACACCATCAAAGAGCATGTTCAATAAGACCGGCCCTAGGACCGATCCCTGGGGATATTGCTTCGTAAGTCTTTTCTTTACCTGAAGTGTCTTAGCTGAGTACATACTAAATCTCTCATTAAAGGAATCCTGAATCAACCTATAGATGTTAGCTGGAAATCTCTTACTTTTGAACTTATGCATCACTTCCAATCACCAGGCGTTGTCAAATGTTCCTGATATTNTAGCTGAGTACATACTAAATCTCTCATTAAAGGAATCCTGAATCAACCTATAGATGTTAGCTGGAAATCTCTTACTTTTGAACTTATGCATCACTTCCAATCACCAGGCGTTGTCAAATGTTCCTGATATTTCCAGGAACACTCCCATAACATACTTGNTGTTCAATAAGACCGGCCCTAGGACCGATCCCTGGGGATATTGCTTCGTAAGTCTTTTCTTTACCTGAAGTGTCTCAGCTGAGTACATACTAAATCTCTCGTTAAAGGAATCCTGAATCAACCTATAGATGTTAGCTGGAAATCTCTTACTTTTGAGCTTATGCATCACTTCCAATCACCAGGCGTTGTCAAATGTTCCTGATATTTCCAGGAACACTCCCATAACATACTTGGCTTACATTCTCTAATAGGTTTTATAACATCTTACAGGTCTGTTACCATTTCTTTCCTCCTGAAGCCATACTGCTTCTCGCTCATGGTGCCTTCTGCTTCAAGTGCCATTATTAATCTTCTATTTATTAACCAAGACATTGTCCAGCACCGGAAGCAATGTCAGCGGCAGATATGATTTAGAATTCTCAGGATCCTTGTTATCACCTTTGTACAGTATACTTTAATATCCCTGTTTCCAAGAGGCAGGAAACACACCGGTCCGAAGGCAGTCATTATATATATCTCTAATAGAATATTCTTAATCCTGGAATGGAATCATTTAATTATNACACCGGTCCGAAGGCAGTCATTATATATATCTCTAATAGAATATTCTTAATCCTGGAATGGAATCATTTAATTATTTCTGCTATGAGTCAATCTTTTCCAGGTGCTTTCCCAGTCTTCATTTGATAGACCACTTCTGTTATAGTGAAATCCAAAAGAGAAGAGAATGCGCAGAAGACCAAAACGCGTCGGTCGAGTCGGGAGAGTCCATTGTCACTGCGCGAAGGGGCGGGGTTGTTCAGTTCAGTAGCGACGGCGGCCGAGAGCGGTCAGCTTGCAGCCGCTTCGTGCGTACATATTACCTGTCGAGAAAACGTAAGTCGCGCAGCGCGGCATTTAACAGCGCGGTAGTAGAGAGCGAAGTATTCAGTTTGGTATGTACAGCGCCAGCGGTGTCACGTGGTTTCCCTCCTTCCAGCGGCAGGCGCTCGGCAGAGAATTCCCCTACACTGCCTCCCCTACCTTCCCTCCCTCAAAGCTGCGCGAAGGGTATCTTCTCATTTCAAAGTTAAGCCCGTATGCCACGATGGGAGATTCCTTGGACCATTCCATGGAATCCTGCATGGTTGCTTGTCTGGATATTTCTATGGAAGATTTGGCAGACTGCTGGGCGTTTTCATGCACGTTTTCGTAACTGGCCGTGTGCAAAGTTCGATGGATGGTTTCCTACAAGATTGCAATTTCTGCCAATCTGTAAGAGGGCGGTACAGTCATTTTGTTTATTTTATTTTGAGAAAGTTATTATAAGTATTAAACACGATTAAATGATAAATAAAAAAAACCGCCTAAAAGTCTACTGATTCTGTTGTGTGAAAATTAAGGTAAATATTGGTATTTATTAAACATAAAATTTCCAGTCATAACAATAAAACTCTGTGTTTAAACACATAATGCTGAAATCGTGAGTGAAAATTGTTCCAGAACCACAGTTGCAGAAGTAAAATAATAAAAAATATACTTGCTTTTACTTGTGCTGCAACAAGTATGGTTGGATAGGTTATTCCAATGAACCCTCCATAACTGTTTGCATACAGGCTCGGGTAGCAGGTCCCGTGGAAGCTTCCACCTGAGCTTGCAAGGAAGATGTTATCATGGCATACGGGCTTAACTAGCTAAACCAATGTGACGCAAAATGCGCCTGGTCTTAGGAACGAAACCTGTACAGCCAAAGATACGTTAAACGCCGAAAAACTAGAACATCANCGCAAAATGCGCCTGGTCTTAGGAACGAAACCTGTACAGCCAAAGATACGTTAAACGCCGAAAAACTAGAACATCATGAACAAATACGACAGCTAAATCTTCAAAATACGAAGTATCCAAAAACAGAAAGTCCAGTAAACTCGCGAAACTTCTAGACGGCACACGCACAAATGATGCCGAGGCCCAAAAATCCGAAGCATTTCCGACGACGATGGCTATAGAAGAACCATAACAGCGCTGCAGTGTTGCCTAACATTAGATCTTTGCGCATGAGCGCGGTCAAACAAACGACTTTCAAAAATAACTAATTGGCAAAGAATACGAAAAAGTGAAAAAAAATTAAATTCTTGTTTTTTTGGCAATAGAGTTGGCCTACGTACGAGTATGTTAGTCTAATACAAATAGACTGACAACGCCAGCGTCAGAAAGATATGTATGCCTTCCAACTCGTAGGTAATGGTGGTAATTGCCAGAGATAATAATTACTACAATCAATATATATGAACCTGCCAACTTTACGACCAAAACTCTGCGTTCTGTTTGAGGTCGGGATCAGATGGCGCCCTTAAGACATAGAGCCAGTTTTTTTTATTCGTTCCAGACTTGATTTTATCTTTGTTTATGTCAGAATGAATAAAGTCGAGTTCTAGTGTCCTTTTTTTTTTACGTGCTAAGTAAAACGCGAAGATCCTACAGCTTGCAAGACGGGATCCAAGCAGTAGGAAATAATTTGCAGTACTCAAGAGCCATGGAATCACAATACATTTGTTTTAATAATAGTCTCAAAAACCCACAAAAAACAGTTCAAAAACACAAGTATGAAGATACATATATTTCTACATTCTTACTTAACCCTTCCCCCATAGCTGTTTCAAAAGGAAGAAAAATCACCCTAAATATCTGTTCCCAAAGCCAGGNAAGCCATGTTCTCTACGTCTTCCATAAGCCCCGAAAATGTCTATATATACGAAATTCCTGGATTCTAGAAAAGCTTGTTCCTTCGATCTCTTCTTATTGGTCTGTTCATACCGCCGCCGTGCCCGGTGGCCGAAAAGTCGTCTGCAGTAGCAGGCGAAGGAGGGGAAAGTGAGGAGGGCGATCGCCGCGCTACACACAGCCAAATCGTATCAGTTCTTGTGCGAGTCGCTCTCCAGCTAGGCGCGACCTTCGCTGCTCGAAAGACTGTCATTGGCTGTGCAAGAGGAAGGGGTCTATTACAATATACAGGATGATTCTAAAATCATGGGACAAACATTGAGGGGTGGTAGAGCTCACTAAAAAAAACAATTATTGTATAGGAATATATGGGCGGGAGTGACGCGTGAGGCACAAACACAAAAATAACACATGAAATGCAACACATTGTTTATTTACAATGTCGCCGCTAAATGCCTTTTTACAGCAATGTTTATGATAATTGCTCAAAATTGCTACCATCGACAGTAATACAATGTTGGTAGAGTCGGTGGAGTGATTGGCAAAAAGATTCAAATATGCCGGGTATTACACGCACGCCACCATTGTCAGCCAATCACGCCATATGTAGAGGTCGCCAAGCATGCGTGACTGTTGGTGGATGCATTTCCAGCAACTCTTTTAACATTTTCTGTACGGAATCACTCGTTAAGTATGCTGCTAATAAACATTTAATGATTCCGTTAATGTGTTATGTTTTTGTGTTTGTGCCTCAACGTGTCACTTCCGCCATTATATTCCTATACAATAATTGTTTGTTTTAGTGAGCTCTACTACCCCTCAATGTTTGTCCCATGATTTTAGAATCATCCTGTATAGGCAACCTTATGTTTCCAGTTTTCACTACTTTAGGCATGAGAAAAGACCCCATGGGCCAGGTCTTCGATAAAAAGAAACTGCAGGGGATCTTCGNAAAAAAAAAGGGCCAGTTTTTACTATTAGTCCTCCTGAGACTGGAGCAGATGTCAGCTCCCCATACATCGCGACAAGCTCGTCTAAGAAAACCTACTGTGTTCTTCTGTCTCGTCATCGTTGTCTTAGTTGTCTTGTCCATGGTTTTTTCCGTTTTTCTGTTAGAGTGAAACCATCTGTTCGCCTGTGTCGTCATCGTTGTTTAGTCACTGATATTTTCAGTTTTTTTNTTTTTCTGTTAGAGTGAAACCATCTGTTCGCCTGTGTCGTCATCGTTGTTTAGTCACTGATATTTTCAGTTTTTTTCGTTTGATAATTCGTTTTGTAATTTTATGTTTTATTTTTCTATTTTGTTATAAATCTGACAAAGTTACTTGCGCGATTTATCATAAGTTTTATTTACATATTTTGACTACAACCACTCTTGGCTCGTTTTTCGTGTTTGTTTCACGTCTGAGGTTTTTGTTTTCTGTGACGACATAGTGTAGCAATGGCGTATGTTCGAAACAGTTCACTACTTAAACGACGCAGTAAGCTTACACGAAAGGAAACGCTAGAACACTCCACTTCTCTACGCTTACATATGCTGCGCTGTAGATGCGCCTCAGGCCACAGATTACAAACCTGTTCCTTTGTATCTGATATCCAGTTGTAACACATACTGTAAGCGAGTACACTGCCGCACTATCAGATAAATTTAGTATCAGTTTGACATTCTCCAGTGCGATGCGTTTGCTATTCCATGTAATACTGATAAAATTTTAATTATATTTAAAATATGCGGTTATGTTAAAATTTTCTTTCTTTGTTTATATTTGGCAACTGCAAAGATGGGCGTTTCCTTAAAAAAAAGAAGACGATAGTTTATGACTTAGATTTCGTTTAAACAATTCACGTAGGGCAAGTTTATTATCCCTTGTGAAAAATTCCAGTACAAATTAAGGCATTTACTTGCTCTTGTTATTGTCCATTCTTTATTTTATTGAAACTGATACCACACAGTACACCAACCCAAAACAAGTACTTGATAACACGCGTACCTGACAACATGCGCGGACAAGGCTGCACTAGGAACTGGCGAATAACAGCGACGTACTCGGGAAGTACTGTACCTGATACCGAAAGTATCAGATACTTCGTAACAGATACACTTCTGTAACATTCATAGACTAATGATGAGGTAGACCGATCTCGCTGGCCACGCGCAACCAATCTTCACGACCCAACTTTCAAATTGCTTTTCTGCCAATACGACTTGCAAAAACGGATTGGATTTGAGGTTAGAACATTGTTTAGTACGCAAGTGCTTTGAGATATTTGTATACTACATCTAACCAATTGCTAATACAGTTTAAATTCAAATCAGTCGAAGTGTTTTATTAATACAAAAGTGCTTGTCATTTACAAATTAAGATATAAAAAAAACACGTTCATCACTGTTGACCATGTGAATTTTGACAGTTGAGTTCCTTTGGGTATAGGTCAATCTTGGGTAAGTGCGCAGTAGACGTGTTAGCGGCCTACCTCATCTTTCGTCTATGGTAACAGTGCCAGTTTGGAACAGATACAGAGAATAGCCGCACCCATCTGTACTCAGGTCGCGCGACGAACGCGACCGATATAAAATCTGTTCACAAGTGTCGACCTTGACCCAGCCTGGAGCGGGGGTCTCCGCATACGGTCGACGTGGACGGGTCGATAGGTCGTTACGTGCGGCCCGACCAAACGCGATCAACATTTCCCGAGGGGTGGGTGCCAGCCGCTTGGCTCATTTGTACCGCGCGGACCTGCGTCGCGCGGTCGCAGACATGACGCGCATTCCGAGGTCGTGGTTCGAACCCGGACAGTTCAATATGGAGTGTTGATTTTACAAGCGGATCACCATCTTCGATCCACACCAACACAGGCGTAGTTCCTTAAGGAAAACTTTTACCCCGCCATATTGCATTATCAATTTCCCTAGATTATGAGGGGGCGGTGGTGTAGTGGCTAGACTGCTCGCCTCCCACCAAAGCGAACCGGGTTCGAGTCCCGGCGGGGCCGCCCCCTGATCTTCACATGTGGGAATCGTGCAGAACGATGCCGCTGATCGGCGGGTTTTCTCGGACATCTCCCGTTTCACCCCGCCCTTGCATTCCGGCGCTGCTCTATTCTAACCACGCTTCACCCTCATCGGCTCTCAAGACTAAGATGTTAGGAGCCGCCCAAATCTCTTCACTCTAGCTTATGTTAAAAAAAAAACTTCGAAAGTACCCCTTTAGACCTACCTAACTAGCCATTGACCTTACGCTGCAGAACAGACAAGACAAGGAAACTACGAACTCATAATTACTTCACAGTAATAATCCTGTCCAAATATCACAGATTTAATATTAAGACGTACAGCAAATATGAGTGGAGAGTGGAGAGATTTGGGCGGCTCTTAACGTCGAGGTCTTGACATCCGATGAAGGTGATGCGAGACGAGTATGGGGCAGCGCTGGAATGAAGGGACGGGGGATACGAGAGATCCCCGAGAAAACCCGCCGACCAGCACGATTCCCACGTGCAAAAATCTGGGAGTTACCCCGCCCGGAATCGAACACGGCTCGCCTAGTTGGGAGGCGAGCAGTCTAACAACTACACTACCGCGGCTCCAACATGAATTTATAGTTCAGTCGTTATGCCTGCACTGTTGTGAGAGGTCAATAGATAGTTGGGTATAAGGGTACTTTTGGATTTTTTTTTAAAAAGCACCAACAAGCAAGGAAAACCAATATTTCAATATGCTGTATGGGGTAGCGGGTCCTATTTAGAGCGTTCGAGAGGCTAAAGCAGATATAACAATCCTTTTTAATGCTTTCAGCACCCTTGTGGACGGTATTAAAATCCTGGAGCATCCTTGTCACAATTTTAGCAGTCAAATTTGTTTCACATATTTTAATATGGATTCAAGGTCTATTGAATATATGAACAACTTTTTAACGAATTCACACCTTCAATGTTTAAATTCGCTCTATTTATTACCGATTTAAATAAAAATGCAGATATAATGGCATAAACTATTCTTAAATACATACAGTTATAAAATAATCGGAAATAAAGGAATTAGCATAATTAGACAATCAAAAAGTTACATCGTTAAGACTTGTGATTGATGTTTAGACCAGAAAATTTTGATATTAGGTGTAATAGTTGACAATGCAACACACATTACCCTCAAGACACTAATTGGTAACAACTTTTTTCGTCATATATTGGATCGGTATCAATCGATTGGTGTTTGCCATCTATCGGACCTATTTTGAATTTCACGTGTCGTCGTGTTAGGAGACTAAATTACAAAACTATATTCCATTTATTTCCCTTATAAAATTTCCTAAATTCGAATTTTTTTTTTTTATTCGCTTAAAACTTTCTGACACCCCTGGACGATCTCGCGGCTTTCGACGTGTCGTGGAAAAACTGAGTTAAAATATTTTCTAAATTGTTAGCGTATTACATTGTTTCGTGTTGTGATAAGAAACATTAGTATAAAAAATCATGACGATGGAGAAACATTAATTTCGAAAAAGAACGAAATATGTTATAGTAATTTTGAGTTCAAAATAATTAAAAAATTTGAGACTTTTCGCATGTGAACCAAATGTCGGATTACAAATTAATTGCAACGTACGAAAAAAAAAACTTTGTGGTGGCCACAAAATGTTTTGTTGTTATAGGGCATTCACGGTTGAGTGATCACTCCTTGAAGTCCTCTCATTTTGATTAATAGTCAATTGATATATTTTATTGTAGCCTTAGACGTAAACTTTTGAGCCCGGTGAAATAAATAAATACACTGTATTTATTACTTAAATGGCAATAGTCATATAAAAAATGGTGGAAGGATAAAAAATGACTGGTAGAAAAAAAGTAACTAGGGTCTGAAAAGTGCTTACTTTTCAGTGAACATCCTGTCAAATAATTGTTTTTGGAGAACACGACATTTTTTTGTTGCCACCCATAAACCTTTGTGGCCACTAAAAACTTATTTTGTGGTCTCTGCAAAACATTTTTTTTTTCACCAACAAAAAAATAATTTGGCGGGATTAATACCAACAAAACATTTTGTGGCTGCCACGAAGTTTTTTTTTCAGTGATGCCAAACTTGTGACTGTAATAAACACTCTGCAGTAGTTGAAGCAAAAAGTTGTGTTAAAATAACTTATTAAAATTTGTACGAAACAAGATTTTAAGATAAAATTGTCGTATTTACAATACACATCTGATGAGTGTTATTTTTAAATTACTTGGTTATTTTTCAAGTCATCATCGATATGATGACTCAAAACCATTACATATTTAAAAAATCTAGAAAAAAAACTGCCTCTTGAACTGTTTTAAGGCAGTCGCTTACCTGTTACTTAAACTGCGATGCAACATGATTTGAAATATTTTCTTTTTTTAGCAAAACTTGTATACGCGTCCTCAATATATTAACTTATGAAAATAAAATATACCATAGACGAGGACAGAATGGAACCTTCAAGATGTCACGCATGCTACACTTAAAAAAAGTTTTGCACCTCTTGTTATTTGGCTACATGTGAAGGATGTTCAGTGGGACAACTAGGCGCGGGGCCGCGGTGGTGCAGTAGTTAAACTGCTCGCCTCCCACCAAGGCAAACCGGGTTCAATACCCGGCTGGTTCACAAGTGGGAATCGTGCCGGACGATGCCGCCAGTCGGCGGGCTTTCTCGGGGATCTCCCGTTTCCCCTGCCTTTTCATTCCGGCTCTGCTCCATACTCACTTCACTTAACCCCCATCGGCTCTTAAGACTTTGCCGTTAAGAGCCACCCAAATATCTTCACTCCCTCACTCACAAATAAGCGCATTACAAAGAGATATTGTCAAATCAGGTGCGATATTCTGAAGACAATATGTACTTTGATTTCATGCTCTCTCTTGGGCCGTGAGAAACTTTGTAACACAGAAATCCCAGTGGTGCAAACATTTTTCCAGGTGTATATAAATATTGTTTCGGAGCCTTCCAAAATCGTCAAGAACGGCTTTTTCACTATGCACACGTATCTTTAAAACATGCTACACGTACCTGAACGAAACTGTGATACGAGCATGTATTGAACTTTGCTGCAAATATTCCACTAACAGAATGGCAGAGTCACCGCTTAGAGTTTCACAGGCACACGCAATACTAATTTTGTTTGCAACATAGAAAAGAGCTAGGAGGCGTGAAAATAATATCCTTCTGTATTTTATTCTTACGAGTATCTTTGCAGACCTCCTCTCAAACCAAGCAAGATATTTTATTCAATTATAGCAAAATTCATAGATACAAATAATTTTTCCGTAATAATTAAAAAATTCGTTATACTAAGGTTAAGCATAACAGTGTATTTTGATAAGTTTTTTACTTTTCTGCTTTTACCTGAATTTGCATGAAGTACATAATCTAAAAATGAAGATTCACTCACAAATTTAATGCGAGGCAGCGAATTATGTAAGCAATTCTAAAAGTCTCCAGAAGTAAACATTTTTAAAAAGAATGAAGTCCAATAACCAGTGCCGCGAATCCTTTAGAATTATGATGCAACGATTGAAATAATATAAATTTCAGCCTAGTTGTTAAACACGAACTCTTACCTCACCGCACTAACATGTAGGAAACCTTCCCGAGGAATTGGAAAACGAGGCCTGATACCCGGGCAGCAAAACACGCCTCAAGAACATCTCCGGGGGAGACCTTACAAAAATGTCGAACGAGTCCCGAATCACTCTTACATGACTGATGCCCCGGCCGCATGAATTCCAGGCAGGACTCGCTGGCCCTTCCCCTCTCTTTGCCCCGCGCTCGTTTCACAAGACCGAGAAACGTGGCTGTCGTCCGACTGGGGAACACATCGATGAGATATCGACGTCGTATTTCCCCCCTTCCTCGCTGCTCCACCTCTGGGGCCGGGGACCAGAATACATAGCGGGTCACAGCATCTCTGGTCCACGAGAGTCTCTCTTACTACATCTCGCCGTTTGCCTTCTCCACGGCAGCTCGCCGCGCGTTTTCCGCTCAATCTAATTCCGCCCTGCGGCCGCTCGTCGTTCAGCCGTCCCGTCTAGCGAAACAATTTCATTCGTACAACCCTAACCTCCTACCTTTCCCCCTTCCATCCCCTCCTTCCGTACCCGCAACCTTTATTCCATAAATGACCGCTATGTGCCTCGCGTCGCCGCCCCAAATAAGCCTCGTTTATTTCCTTTCCTTCGTTTCTTCTCTGTCCTTCGTGCTCCTCTGGAAAAAATTTTACCCTCGCGCGTCTCTTCGTGTCTCTCTTTTTCTATCCACGTGATACGAAAAGAGCCGAGCAAAACTGATGGCGCTAGCTGACGGGATGCTGAAGACAACTCAGTTCGATGAGAAAACTGGTTTTTTTTTATTTCTGTTCAGCTGATTTCAAGTGTGTGTAGGTTGTTCGCTGTAAACCAAGCACTTTTGAAAATCCTGNGTCTCTTTTTCTATCCACGTGATACGAAAAGAGCCGAGCAAAACTGATGGCGCTAGCTGACGGGATGCTGAAGACAACTCAGTTCGATGAGAAAACTGGTTTTTTTTATTTCTGTTCAGCTGATTTCAAGTGTGTGTAGGTTGTTCGCTGTAAACCAAGCACTTTTGAAAATCCTGCTTAAGATATACTTGTAGGCACATTGCGTATTCTACCAACACATATACAGTTAACATTTCTATCAGCATGATCACTCGATTCATGCGTCAATCAAGTGAAACCGTGAAATTATTTAAAAAAAAAACGTAAGTGTAATTAACAATTTTTTTTATTCTTACACATAGATACATTAAAACATAATTAAAAATAATTAGGTTCAGTATTCGCAAATGTTTTCCTAACATTTTAAATCCAACGCTAAGACGCTGAACTACTTTCCCTCCATCGTTGCCAACTTTATTGGGCGCATACCAGTCAGTCTGACAGTTCAAAATACACGCGGGTAGGTGCAGCAGTGATATTTTTCAAAGGTTGGTTTCAAAATTACTCAACTTTACCGTGAACAGCTTTTGATTGCCTTTGGGCGACCCGATAGTGTGCATGTTCTTTCCTTTATAATTTCACCGTTTCCGCTAGGCTGTCTTATTTCCATGTTTNAACTTTACCGTGAACAGCTTTTGATTGCCTTTGGGCGACCCGATAGTGTGCATGTTCTTTCCTTTATAATTTCACCGTTTCCGCTAGGCTGTCTTATTTCCATGTTTATATTTCATGGTTAATTTATGTCCGTTGTCCATTGGGCCCATGTACTACAGTGAGAACAGATATAGCCAATCGCGAACATCCGCATACGACATGCTACTTGTTTCCTTTAACCTACTGTTCGTTTTTTTGTAGACGTCACTTTCATAATTGTTATCGATCGCAAATGTTTACTAAGTAATTTGCTGTTAGGTGTCTGTTATATATATATATATATATTTTTTTTTTTTTAACAAATAATTTGTCTCAATTCAGGCTGTACTTTTTTCCTCGCCATTTTTATAATGTAAATTTGAGTGGTGTCATTTTGCGAGGCTATTTCTTAGTGGCATTCTAGGTTACCTGCCAAGAATATATATGTTTAGGAGATAACCTTCCTTTTTGTGTGTCTGTGTATTGTACATGAACTGTATGTGTAATTACGTGTGTAACCACGTCCTTTGAACTAAATTTTTTTTAGAATTAATAAGGTAGGCTACTTATTTTATAATAGGATGCCCCGTTGTACTTTTTGTTAAATACATATTCATATATGGGTATAGACCTGCAAAATTCGCGTTATTATTTGGGGACACGTTGAACTTAAAGCACGTGTATCTTTGCAAAACGTTTGTCATTGGATCATACTATATCTGGCACGTGCTGAGTAACTCTGCGCCAATAAATGAACATTTCAAAATTGTGTGCCCAATATTGTCCTGTTCAATCAGAAAGGGTGTGGCTTTACATCTATGCAGCAGCCAATGGAGACACGACGACGGCTCCGGTATATACAGTACTGTGAAGTTCAGCCTGATGCCAAATAATAAAGCGAATATTGGACGTCANACGACGACGGCTCCGGTATATACAGTACTGTGAAGTTCAGCCTGATGCCAAATAATAAAGCGAATATTGGACGTCACTATATATATGGGTAACCTAAAATAATAAAATGGTATTTAGTAATTTATAAATGGTGTTATTAATTTATGAGAGTTTTATGCCACATTCCATTAATAAATGTAAGTAAAAGGTAATATAAAATAAGTAGTACATACTGTGCGAGCCCAATTCGCTGTATAGGAACTTCAGTCGTTCGCCATTTTGGAAGGCACTGCCGCAAAAATACTTCTTACAGGCCTTCGTCAAATTTTAGAAACTTCTCGGCCAATCACATTAAATTATGATGAAAAATTCGACCCTACTCTGTAATTTATAAACACAAAATATTTTAACCTGTGTTCAAATACTTAATTCTTGCATATGTTTACATATCACTATTACATATGGGGGGCCATGATTACACACCTCAAAAAAGTTTTGCACCACCTGTTATTGGGCTACACTTGAAGGATGTTCGGTGGGACAAATAGGTGCGGGGCCGCGGTGGTTTAGTGGTTAGCCTGCTCGCCTCCCACCAAGGTGAACCGGGTTCAATCCCCAGCCCGGGCGGGGTCACCGGATTTTCGCATCTGGGAATAGTGCCGGACGATGCAGTTGATCGACGGGTTTTCTCATGGATCTCCCATTTCCCCCGCCTTTTCATTCCATACTCACCTCAATCACCCTCATCGGCTCTCAAGACCTCATTGTTAAGAGCCGCTGTTAGTGGGACACTCTCACAAAGAGTGTAAGACTAAGGACGTCACCAACTGCGTAAAAGGGGAAATAAAGATCATGTTCACAGAATTGACTCGAGAGAGTGTCCGGCTTACATCAGAGCCTATGCACAGATGATAGCCCGTACCGACTATAAAGTGATCTGTGGACAGATCAACCTACAGAGATCGGCAGTGGCCACAGCAGAAATGGTTAAGGTGGCAGAGGAAATGGGTATTGACATGTTAATGTTTCAGGAACCATATGTATTGCATGGGAAAGTTATGGGGTTACCAGGCATAGTGTTGACTAGTGGTGAAAATCCCAAGGCTGGGATTTGGTTGCATAAGCAACATACTAGTATGATTCTGGAGAACATCTCAACTGAACACCACTTAGTGGCACAATTTATGGTGAAGAATAAGCAATTATATCTGGTTTCTTCGTACTCTCAGTTTGCTGAGAAAACTGAAGTTCATCTCGATGCATGGGATAAAATCCTCGACAGTCTGCACAGCACTGACATGGTAATAGCCCCTGATGTGAGTGCCAAGTCTCAAATGTGGTTCTCGCCAAAAACTGATGACAAAGGAGTAATGGTAGAACAGTTCATCACGGCAAGAAACTTGCGCATTTGCAACACTTCGGGACATATGGCCACATATGTGTCTCCAGCACATTACACAGAAACTTACATTACATAGACACTATTCTGACCACTGTCAAAGCTGGTAGAAAAGTAACAGAATGTGAAGTTATAGAGGACACTGCAAGTGACCACTGGCTGATACTGTTTGTGGTGGGGTCTAACAGAAATACATGAGCACAAGTCTGCGGTGCTGAGGCCTAGGCACACTAACAGGGGTGGCAATTGGAAAAGGTTCGACCATATGCTCCAAGCAGAAGCTGAAGTACTAAGCAGTGTTGAAGATCCTCAGGAGAAAGCTGAGAAGATCACAGCGGTAATGCAGTATACCTACGACCAGGTGATATAGAAGGTCACGATTCAAATTGCCACCAACAGATGGTGAGATGATGAGTTGGAAAACACCAGGAGAAGTGTACGTCAACTCAGACGATAACTTAAGAGAGAGAGAGAGAGAGAAGACCCCAAGAGAGAGGGCGCCTGGCGGAGGTATACAGGGAGAAGAGCAATAAGTACTTCAGTGATGTCAGAATAAAGAAGGCAGAATCGTAGCNGAAGACCCCAAGAGAGACAGCGCCTGGCGGAGGTATACAGGGAGAAGAGCAATAAGTACTTCAGTGATGTCAGAATAAAGAAGGCAGAATCGTAGCAGAAAATAATAGAAGAGCATGGCAATGAAAACCCTTTGTTGTATTGAGTGGTCTCACGTAAAATAAGAAATATAACTCCCTTGAGAAGTGTGGCAACAGTTAGCGGTCATACAGGTAACATCTCTGAGACTATGGTGGTCATGATGTCAGTCCTGCTGCCAGATGATATGGCATAAGGTGAGGCAGAGGAACACTAGTGTATGAGGAGGAGCATGCGAACTCCACACGACACTATGGATGCTGCAGAATTCTCTGGCCAGGAACTCGATATAGTGATAAAGTTTCTCAAGATGAAAAAGGCGTTTGGCTTCGACAGCATCATGGCAAAGATTATGAGGAGATTGTAGCCAGTTTAAGGACCATCTTGCTGAACACATATCATGACCTGCTAAAGGAAGGGAAGTTCCCTAAAATATGGAAGCATGGCATTTTGAGGATCCTGTACAAAGGCTCTGGGAAGGATCCCAAAAATTTAAAGTCGTACAGACCCCTGATGCTCTTGCCTGTGTTGAATAAAAATGTATATGAGAAGTTAATTAACATGCAGCTNGTTTGGCTTCGACAGCATCATGGCAAAGATTATGAGGAGATTGTAGCCAGTTTAAGGACCATCTTGCTGAACACAGATCATGACCTGCTAAAGGAAGGGAAGTTCCCTAAAATATGGAAGCATGGCATTTTGAGGATCCTGTACAAAGGCTCTGGGAAGGATCCCAAAAATATNGATCCTGTACAAAGGCTCTGGGAAGGATCCCAAAAATATAAAGTCGTACAGACCCCTGATGCTCTTGCCTGTGTTGAATAAAAATGTATATGAGAAGTTAATTAACATGCAGCTGATGCAGTATTCGGACAGCATAGTTGGCATCAGAAACAAGCAATACATATTCTGCAGAGGCAAGAGCATAGAGTTATCTGTGCTAGACATGCTTTCAAAAGTCAGAACAACAGACTTTGTGTANTATTCTGCAGAGGCAAGAGCATAGAGTTATCTGTGCTAGACATGCTTTCAAAAGTCAGAACAACAGACTTTGTGTATGCTCTGGGGATATTCCTCGACATAGCAGATACATTTGACAATGCATGGTGGCCAGAGATTCTGTGGCAGCTAAAGAGAATAGATGGTCCAGTTAATCTCTACAAACAAGGTGTTGGAGGACTATCTTATGGATAGGACCTGTGTTTATTTCACAGAAACATAGAAGAATAGAAGACTCTAACTAAAGGATGCCTGCAAGGGTCAGTACTGGGTTCTCTTCTCTGGAAATTAGTCTTTGGCAGTCTTCTGGAGCAAGAACTTCCCGATGGCTGCTACATCTACGGGTATGCCGACGATGGCTTAGTATTGGTATTAGCCAATACAAGAAAACAACCGTAAGTGAATGCAGAAACAATCATTAGCGGTATTCAGCATTGGTCGGTGTCCACAAAGATTAAGTTCTCCATCGAGAAAACTGTTTGTATGATGTTAAAGGGAGACCTGAGCAGGAGATGGCCAATGGTGAGATTCCGCGGGAGACCTCTGGGATTTGAATCTGAATACAAATATCTGGGATTCATGATGGACAGTGGGCTGACATTCATGAACCATATAAAATGTGTGTAGTAAAACAGTAGTGCTTTTCTCAAGTTTGAGAGCTGATGTAGCAGTGCACTTGGGATTGCTCTTTGTTACTATGTTGATGATTTACAAGTAAGTTTTCCAGGCTATTATGACATATGCTGCGTCTGTGTGGTACCTTAGATCGTCTCAGGCAATGGTTCAGAGACCCTGAATAAGGTGCAACAGAGGCTCTTGTAGTACTATCCGGAGTTCTACCAATATACATTTTGGTGAGGGAAAGAGGTGAGTTGAATAAGGAGTTCCAGGGAAGAAGGCCAACTCCCCTGCAAAAGGAAGAATACCGAGATATGTCATTACTGAAATAGCAAGACAGATGGGACAACTTAAGCAATGGAAGAGAACTGTGCTGGGTGTTCCCTGATGTTAGGGAATGGTACAAAAATAAATGGATAATAATTACTCATTACCTCACCCAACTGGTGACCACGTTGTAACCTGTTGACCTTCAATGCGCCGGTTTTGTGATCGGTGAATTGTAGCGAATGTCTGACGTTCTGGGAAAATGCTGTTGAGGTAATAGGTGAGAGGCACCTTTGATTGGAAAATCATTATGACCATAGAGTACAAAAGGCAAACAAAGTACTGCATCACTGACAGGAAAACCCAATTTCAGAACACGAATATATGCATGACAGAAAAAAAAAACACTGTGTTTTTTATTGTGGTTCATTTCGATCAGAGAGATTTCTCGGGATTGAACTCGGAACAAATGTGGATGTTGTCACAGTACAGAAAATTAGAACCAAATCACAAGCTAATGGGAGTTTTGCCATCAGTAAAGTTTTAATAACCTCTTCCCCTGTTTTACTTTTTCTATGTTGAGTTTTTCCCCATATTCCAATGTTATCCACTTGATACCTATTTACTTTTTAATGTAACATTTTNTTTTTCTATGTTGAGTTTTTCCCCATATTCCAATGTTATCCACTTGATACCTATTTACTTTTTAATGTAACATTTAAAGTAATTAATTGGTACATTTTATTCCGCATATCAACAACTCAAATTCGTTGTAATTTGAACATACTCTGGCACAGTGATAACATGAGAAATGTATAGAAAACATAATTTCAATGAAGACTTTCTATTCCACAATTCATTAATCACTATGTTCGCTTGATGATCGTTAATAATCGGCTTCCTGTAATTAAAAGTTTCAATCGCCTTGCTTTCCGGTATTGGAAAACACACCCCGAGTGAAAAAAAAGATCTATTTCGTGCTTCACAGAGAGGCAGGGCCGTTGCTTCCTGTTAGACTGTGTCTCGGGCACTGTCTGTTGTAGCTTTAATGGTTTTCTGAGGGGAAAGATGCCAGTTGTGTTTGTTTTTTCTTTCCCCCATTCTCCTTTCACTCGGCTCCCAGCTCTGCTCGTCGGGTTTCCCCGGCTGTGTAGCCTGGCCATTGATTGCGAGTTCCTGCCTCGATGCCGTCTGCAGCCTCACCTTGTCATTACTCGCAGCTTTGTCGATGCTCGGAACGCCCTTACGTAGACCCAAGGACTGTCGCGTTGCGTCAACAGTCCTTCATTTACCAGTACTTTCCCTGCTCGCAGACGCAAAAATGGGATTTCAATTTCCGATCTGTCTCTACCCCTCTCTCTCTTCCTCTCTTTTCCACCTCTCGTTCTCTCCGTCCCCGTCGATTGTGCATTTACGTGGAGTAGCAAAAAAAAAAAATTAACCCGCTTGAATTCAGACTTTTCTACAAAGCCCGCCGATGTACAATGCAAATTACAGAGTATTGTCAATCACAAAAAANAAAAAAAAAAAAAAAAAAAAGTGCTCCTGTGCTTAGTAAGCATGTCCAGTCGACGCTTCATTACCACCGGAAATTCGCTCCAAATTTGCCGTTCTCATTTAAATACCGATGCTATGAAGTTCCAATTATGGTCCTTCCCTCGTACAAATACTGTCGCGCTCAGGAAATATTTCATTGTCGATGCTTCCAGCTCAATCTCTGCGTGCGGTGCGCGACCGTTGTGAACCTGGCAGCTGGCTTACGAGGAGATGACGTAGTCTTAATTAGGTAACTCACGCTGTGTTTGTCTTTCTAACAAAGTAGATATTCTCCGGGTATAAAAAGTAAGTAAAAAGTAAAAAATTAAGTCGATTCGTCTGAGTCGAGTTACGATGGAGCGTTAATGACTCATATGTATGACGTACCTTTTTAGTAAAACAATATTATATTTTTATTGAAACAATATCACCAGCCATTTACTTATTAGCTCGAAAAAAAAAACGGACCGACCGTAAAGAAAAAAAAAATTTTATTCGGGATTATTACCCCATCTGAAAAAGTTCACACATGCAGACACCTCCATTTGACAGGCGGTGAATTTCTCTTCAAATGCTCGCTGCTGCNCCATCTGAAAAAGTTCACACATGCAGACACCTCCATTTGACAGGCGGTGAATTTCTCTTCAAATGCTCGCTGCTGCAGCAGCCAAAGAACAATTGCGACTGTCTCCATTACGGATAGCAATATGAAGCTGTCCTGTTTTCAGGATGCAAAGCTAACTCTCAGGTCTCCAACCACAACGCATCATTGTGAAGATCTCTAATTATCCGTTGTCTAAAATTTTGGTTTTGTGAACCGATACATGTTCCACGTATATGCTGTTGCATCATGCACAATACATTGTCCGACTTGTTGCCTTTGGAACACTTTCAGCATTACAGTAGGAATCTATTTTTCCATAGATGCATGGCTGGTAGTTTAAAAATACCCTAGTGGCTGCAGCATAAAAGGTAAACTCGAGAAACTTAATCCTTTATTTTCTGTGTAGAAATTTTTATTTGCATTAAAAAATGTGCAAATTTCCTAAATTACTCTCAACACGGCCAAACGTATTCTGGGCTGCCATCTTTTTANTTTGCATTAAAAAATGTGCAAATTTCCTAAATTACTCTCAACACGGCCAAACGTATTCTGGGCTGCCATCTTTTTATCACTCTTCCGAATTTCTCCAACCGTTATGGAACAGAGCAAAATTACGTAAAATTTGTGACATAAAGAATNTTTTTATCACTCTTCCGAATTTCTCCAACCGTTATGGAACAGAGCAAAATTACGTAAAATTTGTGACATAAAGAATACCTACGTTTTCTCAGCTCGACTTGTCGGGGTGCACGAAATAAATAAGAGCCTGCAAATGCTTTAATAATAAAAACCCAAATTATCTATGCAGTAAACGGAAACGCAAATTAATGGCACGGCAAAATTAATTTGCGAGGGGTTTAAGTTAATACGAGCAAAAAAAAAAGNTAAACGGAAACGCAAATTAATGGCACGGCAAAATTAATTTGCGAGGGGTTTAAGTTAATACGAGCAAAAAAAAAAAAGTTCTTAATCTATTTTCTATAGCCACTTCAGAACTTGCAGGTACAGCAGAGTCTCACAAAAATTTCTGAAAGATGTAATTAAAATGTTAAGATGTTATAAACAATTTAGCAACCACATTGATTTCTTTCCGAGGATANATTTCTGAAAGATGTAATTAAAATGTTAAGATGTTATAAACAATTTAGCAACCACATTGATTTCTTTCCGAGGATATTAAATTTTACATTAATTTCACTGTGACTTCTCGATATTACTGCGATTCGTTTACTCTGCTGAAGCTGTCAGTACTCCAGATAATCTATCTGCGTTCGTTATATTCTACCTTTTTATATAATCAACCCACATAACACTAAATCACATATATAACATGATACTGAAATCAGTCATGGGGACAGTGACTTTATTGCCTCTGCGTATTCCAAAAACTATATTTTCTGTTGAAAAAAGCAAAAAAATCTTCGTTTGAGTACACCTGGTACCTAGGATGAATACGAATATCCAGACAATCGTAATGTATGTACAACATTACGTTCGTCCCAAAATTTTACGTTTGTTCCTTTAACATTTCCACTGCAGTTGATCCACTAGGTATATCATCATGTGGAATACATTTTCTATGTTTTGTATTTAAATTATTTTTGTAAATTTTTTAGTATATATCAGCCAGTTATATAAAATTTATTATGTTATTTATCTAATCACAGTTTAATGTCATCACAGTTTTATATTGTAATTAAGTAATGTTTATGATTACACTGTTGTCGGGTAAATGGCTTTCCAAAGTGCGAGATGGGACAGTTGTAACGCACTACATTCGCTTTCTGAGAACACGCAGTTTTTATTTCGGTCCGGCAATCGGATATCGATTTTCCCTAGTTTTGAAAAATCACTTTTAACGAGTAATAGGGTGATTTCTTGAGAGACCTCACGGCAAAATACTTCCTCGTTTTTGGGCATTGTGAGCATTTACTTTTGTCGCTACCAAGTTATATTCTGCATCACTGTACTTAAAAATATATTCTGCTGTCAACCTTTCTAGGATNTTACTTTTGTCGCTACCAAGTTATATTCTGCATCACTGTACTTAAAAATATATTCTGCTGTCAACCTTTCTAGGACGGCATAAATAGACTGCCACTTAAGACAAGGTTGAAGTAAGCTGCCTATATTCTCCACCGTGGCAACATCAGTTGTGTTGGTTTCTGCATTTCCACATGCCACCGTCTTATTGGACCTGGATGCACCGGACTCGCTTAACCAACGTTTGTTATCGACTGGCCGTCGGGCCAATGAAGTAGCGCGTTGACTGTGTACCAGTTAGCGCTTCACGACAGATGTGACAGGTTTTACAATCCATCGTGTTCATTTGTTAAATTATTTAAAATGGAAGTGTTCTTCTTACGAACTGAAATGTTGTCTTGTTATAATTTTTCGCTTGGTATCCGATACAGTGAAACTATTTAAGTGGGGCTTTGGCTTCTAGAGCAAAGAGATTTGCATGTAAACGTAGGCCCGAGTATATACGTGCGTACTCCTCAAAGGGTGAATAAATAAGAAAGACAAATTTCAAGACGTGTATCTGTGTGTNTTACTTTTGTCGCTACCAAGTTATATTCTGCATCACTGTACTTAAAAATATATTCTGCTGTCAACCTTTCTAGGATGGCATAAATAGACTGCCACTTAAGACAAGGTTGAAGTAAGCTGCCTATATTCTCCACCGTGGCAACATCAGTTGTGTTGGTTTCTGTATTTCCACATGCCACCGTCTTACTGGACCTGGATGCACCGGACTCGCTTAACCAACGTTTGTTATCGACTGGTCNTGCCACCGTCTTATTGGACCTGGATGCACCGGACTCGCTTAACCAACGTTTGTTATCGACTGGCCGTCGGGCCAATGAAGTAGCGCGTTGACTGTGTACCAGTTAGCGCTTCACGACAGATGTGACAGGTTTTACAATCCGTCGTGTTCATTTGTTAAATTATTTAAAATGGAAGTGTTCTTCTTACGAACTGAAATGTTGTCTTGTTATAATTTTTCGCTTGGTATCCGATACAGTGAAACTATTTAAGTGGGGCTTTGGCTTCTAGAGCAAATAAATTTGCATGTAAACGTAGCCCCGAGTATATACGTGCGTACTCCTCAAAGGGTGAATAAATAAGAAAGACAAATTTCAAGACGTGTATCTGTGTGTNCCCGAGTATATACGTGCGTACTCCTCAAAGGGTGAATAAATAAGAAAGACAAATTTCAAGACGTGTATCTGTGTGTATTCGAACGTTATTCCCAATGCTGTAGTGGGTGAGGTGGTGCAGTAGTGAACAACTGGACTCGCATTCGTGAGGACACGGGTTGGATTCCCATTCCGGCAATTCCGTGGCTTTTCCGAAATCGCTCTGGGCGAATGCTGCGATAATTCCTCACTGCAGAGCGTGACTAATATTGATTCTACTCAGGCTGGGAAGCTTAATGCTTTTAGTTTGGCAACTATAGGGTATTCACGGTAAAGTGAGTACTTTTTTAAGCTCTCTCATTAGGAATAATAGTCAAGAAATTAATTTTATTGTAGCCTTAGACGTTAATTTTCGAGTCCAGTGAAAAACATACACTGTGTTTATTACTTATATGGCAATTTTTATTTTAAAAAGTAATGGAAAGAAAAAAAATGGCAGTTAGGAAAAAAATAACTAGGGTCTCAAAAGTGATAATTTTACCGTGAACATCTTATAAGATTTTCGCCGCTATATAACACTGGTATCTCATATATGCAGGATTTTCCGGTTATGTGTGTAAGTAAATGAGATAAATGCTATTTTTAANATATAACACTGGTATCTCATATATGCAGGATTTTCCGGTTATGTGTGTAAGTAAATGAGATAAATGCTATTTTTAAAAAATAAATATTATTGTGCAAAATCTATATATTTTAATTGTGTTATAATGTGCGTAAAGAACAAACTGTGTTCTACGCACTAGGGTGGCAATATAACGAAATATGATTACGTAATATTTAATATTCAGTCGTATAACTGGACATAACCAAAACACTGGCTTCCCAATATGCTTAATTAAAATATGAAAACTGGAAAGAAATAGTGAAATTGTTTAAAAATATCGTTTTTGGGGCCTTTCCTGTGCAATTTCTTTAAGGGAAAGGAGAAAAATGCAAAGTTCCTTTTTGTCGTAATGTTTTCCCCATTGAATTAAGCTTCTTTTTGAACGCCCAATGCCAAACACAGTTATATTATTTACTGTTTAGGCCTACTCTTGTAAACACCATTGGAGAGCGGGAATAATAGCTACGCAATAACAATAATACTTAAAATTTTGGCTGGGGAAAATATGTATCACAATTCGAGCCAAACACTAACTTTACGCACAAATTATAATTTCTCCATTTATTGCCATTTTAAAAGCGACCTCTTTGGAACACNTTATAATTTCTCCATTTATTGCCATTTTAAAAGCGACCTCTTTGGAACACCAGCGCAACTTGTGGCGGAAATGTTCCCTATGTCAAGCTCCCCCATCCTAAATCTCATTTTACTGCTAACCTGAGTACAATTGACCTTAACCGTGGGCTATTACTTCCCCATTCTTGAATGTCTAATGATCCCCTTTTAAAGCCTTATCACTGTTTGGGGGCACTTAAAAACAGATAATAAATAATAAATAAACCAAATGATAATGATGTCCTCTGTATCTGTAGTAGCGAAGCCGTTATAATCCATTAAGACTTACTTCCAACTTTTCTGAAGTCATGATAAAAAGTTCTACTTTGAGGATATTTCTCCACATAATTATACCAAAGCTTAAAAAATTACACCAGATAGCCAACGCAACGGATTCGTTCGCACTTAGTGTAATAATGTTTCTCATATGAACTATTTCTTACTGGACATTGCCAGTACACCCATTTTCTCCCCGTCTTTATTCATATTAGAAAAAAATGAATTGACTGTAATTTATAGATAAAATATACGTACATGTTAAATTTAACCAAAAATAAGATAATTCCATGTTAAAACAAGTTTAAAACGCTAGTGATACATGACATATTGAGGAAACGGCTAAACATGTCATACATGGGTGGCGTTTTTTTCCAAATGTTCGTTTCAAGAAGCGGGAAGAAACCGCGAGTAGACTACACGCTTACATTGCGAGCAGCCGCGACTTATCCGTGACTCGAGAATAATCCAATAACACGTGGTTCGTGTCCCGTTGTGCTCGTGGGAGATGCCGTGGCTTTCATCCTCCCTTACGACCACAGCCCACACAAGACAACACCACCGCCTTAGTCACAGACAATGACCTTAGGGAGCTTAGCCTTCCAGAGGATTCTCTAGCCTGGGCGAACTCCGGCGAGCGAGGGGATGCTGAGGGGTAGAGGAGCGGGGGAAGATAAGCCCCATCGCAGTGAACAGGAGAAAGTGCTGGCAGTAGGGAGGTGGGGTTGTACGGCCCCTCGGCCGGGCGGTGGGAGGGGGAGCGAGTGTGTCTAGATGGATTGGGTGTCGTCCACAGTGGGAAACTCCTCCATAAAACTCGCTGACGATGTGTCGGCGAGAGAAATTCCTGTTGGGAAGAGGAGATCTTCGCGCGAAATGTGTGGGAGGGGGTGGGGGGCGAAGGCGCCTGGTGGCGTCATACTCGACAAATGTGCACGTCCAATCCCCCGGAAGGAAAATTCTTTCTTTCCCACCCCGACGGGGGCTTCGGGAAAGTGTGGAGGTTTGGGGAGGGGGTGGGAGAGGGGGTTCTGAAACATCGGCAGACAGTGGCACGGGAAGTGAGCCGGGCACACAGTCCGCAACAAAAGTTTCTTCACGAACTAGGGAAATTTTTTAGTCCACCGACGAAGTCAATAACTCTACTATTTTATCCGTGTGTGATGCTTGGGGGAAGGGAGCACCTGCAGTTATTGCAAGCCGCAGGAAGTAGGTTTATAGTTCACACTTTTTGAATGTCGTTCCACGCAAGACGTATATGGTCATTCTCTATATATGTCGTGCGTCACGCGAGTTTTGCACTTTTGTAGAAGTAAAAGTATCTTATTTTTGGTTAAAATGAACTTTTACTTATATTTTGTCTGTAAATTAATATATTTTTTTAATAGTTAATGTGAACAAAAACCGGGAGATAATATGTGTCTTGGTAATGCTTAGTAAGAAATAGTTCTAATACAAAAAATGATTTCAGTGAGAACGCACGAATGCAGTGCGCTGTCTCTTGGGTGCATTTTCCTATTCATTGGTTGAGCTTTGTTTGCACGAGGCGAAGTAATATACCGAAATAGAAGTAGAGCAGGTCTTCAGAAAAGTTTGAAGGAACTGTGGNGAATGTCGTTCCACGCAAGACGTATATGGTCATTCTCTATATATGTCGTGCGTCACGCGAGTTTTGCACTTTTGTTGAAGTAAAAGTATCTTATTTTTGGTTAAAATGAACTTTTACTTATATTTTGTCTGTAAATTAATATATTTTTTTTATAGTTAATGTGAACAAAAACCGGGAGATAATATGTGTCTTGGTAATGCTTAGTAAGAAATAGTTCTAATACAAAAAATGATTTCAGTGAGAACGCACGAATGCAGTGCGCTGTCTCTTGGGTGCATTTTCCTATTCATTGGTTGAGATTTGTTTGCACGAGGCGAAGTAATATACCGAAATAGAAGTAGAGCAGGTCTTCAGAAAAGTTTGAAGGAACTGTGGCTGGAGTATACATGAAAATTTCAATTCTTTCATAATATATATGCTTTTCACTATAAACAGAGTACTTTTGAAAGCCCTCCTCAAGATATACTTGTGTGTACATTGCGTATTATTTAACCATATAAACCACCACTTTATTAATGCGTCGGTCAAGTGAAACTGTGGAATTATTAAAAAATAACTAACTTACAAATTTGTTTAAATTTCGCACTTATCTACATCAAAATGAAAAACAAAATACCCAATTTCAGTATTCACAAGTTAATACCAAATACTTGTAATTCAACGTTAAGACTTGGAACTACTTTCCTTCCGTCCCCGTTACCAACTTTTTTACGCGCACGCCAGTCAGTGTGCCCGTTAAAATATATGCAGGTAAGGGCAGTGACAATTTTCAAAGGTTGATTTCAAAAGTGCTCAATTAACCGTGAAAAGCCTCTTAATTATATGTAACGAGCAATCTGAATTTACATATCAGTGTCATTTTTGTGTCTGTACCCGTATCACTCTTTGTAAACTACGATATGTAACATTAATATTATGCTAAATTATTTTAACTGAATTTTTTGTAGAAATAATGAAATATTTGAAATATTAATGATAAAAAAAAATTGGAAACACATATGTTCCCGCTAAATTCAAGTTACTATGGAAAACCTGTTATAGGCCATTCACGGTTACTTCACACTTTTCTGAAGCCCTGCTGAAGTTCTACTTCCAGGATATTCCTCCGCCTTATGCAAAAGAAGCTTAACCAAATCTATAAAATTACACCAAAGGGACAGCACACCGGATTCGTGCGCAACCTCTATAATAACATTTTCCATAAGAACTACTCCTTACTTGACATTACCAACACACCTGTTTTCACCCTGTTTTTATTCATGTTAATTATAAATGAAATTTTATAATTTATTGATAAATAAAAGTAAAAGTTCAATTTAACCAAAAATGGGGTACTTTAAAGGGAAAACACATACAAAAGCATGTGATACACGGTATATATAGGGAACAACCAAATACATCTTACGTGAGATGATTCATGAGGTGATTTTTCAACGGTTTGATTAAAAAAGTGTGAAGAAATCATAAATAGACTAAACCAGTATTATTCTTATCTAACTTTAGTTTCGAATACAGGCACTTTTGAGTGCCCAGTTTCGATAAGTATAATCAACAAAATTTTATTAATAGCTTATATTTGGTTTTGTGACTAAAAAAGGTTTGATACAGGAAGTACAAAATAAGGAAAGAAAAGACTCTGGCAATGAGAAAGAAACCCAATCAACAAACCTTCCAATTGGCCCTTCAGTTCTATAGTGGCTAGGGAAGAAAGGACAACATATTAATCGGATACCTGGAAAACAAAATGTAAATATAAATTCTATGAAAAGAAAATTTTAAACAACAAGTTACAGCTATTACTTATCATGTATGTAATAATGAGTGAAGAGTGAGTGAAGAGATTTGGGCGGCTCTTACAAGGTTTTTACGGCCCGAAGGCCTGCATACCCTCCCGCACTGAGACTGTGCTCTGATAAGTAAGTCAGTGCACGGCACTTTCTCCCCTTCAGGGTTTGTCTTCGTGCCTGTTCTGTGCCATTTTCACCCTGTTCTCAAGGTTTTATCTCATTCTCATGTAAAAACCTGTCCTCACCATTTAGAAAAAGCTCATCCCTGTTTCTGTTTAAGGGCTTACCCGAGCTATTCATGAATGGATCACTGGAAATTTTCTTTGAACGGGGATGCTTCGGTAAGGGGCTTCCAGAGAACGCGTTTGACAATCATTCTCCAGTCCCTCCTTACCTCCCCGCGAGGAGGTGACTATTTCCAAATCTGGTATCATCTCTGTCAGACCTCCTTTGCGCTGTGTCCTCTGTAGCACACCACCTTATACCCTGTGAAGGGCTTTGTGTGGTCAGAGTACCTTCGGACGTAGGTCTTTATGGCCTCCTTCTTGCAGTGCCCTAAATCAAATTCCTCAACTCTTTTGTCATGTACCAATTTCACGAGGTTCGTGAGTTCTTCAATGTTCCTTGTGACGTTGTTCGTTGCATACACCATCCTGTTTTTGTAATCAGGATACGGGAATATATCTTGTTGACCACCTCCCATCTTCCGTATCGGAGTAGTCATTGCTGCTGAATACAGTGTCATGTCTTCGAGCTTCATCACTCTTAACTTGAGCTCTATCTCTCTGTTCATGGCTTCCACGTCCTCTACCATGATATTTTGAAAAGGCACATGCACAGAAACAGACTCTGCAGTCATTGTTCCGATGGACGGTTCCTCTTCGAGGTTCAAGACCAGTTGTCCGTCTTCCCGACTCACTTGTTTCCATAGATCTTCCATTGATCTTGCAGGAACTTCTGACTTCGGAGCCTGGGTAGGCTCTTCAGGTCCCATATATTTTATGATGATTTTGCTGCCGTCCCCATTTCTTGCAATTCTGCACTTAAACTGATGTTATATCTGTAGGCTGATATTTATATTTAGTTTCCGCCGCTGATAGCTTGTGATGTAGATGACCGGTCACCAGATGAATGGTGAATGAATGGCCATTCGTTACACTCGTCACCCATCACTGATACTAGAAGAATCTACACTGTGCAGTTCCCCACCCGCACGTAGAACTTGATAGTCTATCCATACCTCGAACTCGTCGCGTGCGGTGTTTATCAAGACACTTCGTAAAACATACTACATGAGCGAGGTCTTCCCCCTTTCCATTGCTGTCGAGTAGATGTCTTAGGCCTCAGATAACTCCAATATAAAGGCTTTTCACAGTAAAGTGAGCACTTTCGAAATCAACCTCTGGAAAATGTCACTGCCGCCTGCCTGCATGTATTTTAACGGGCAAACTGACTGACACGAGCCCTCTTAAGTTGGTAACGACGGAGGGAACGCAGTTCAATGTCTTGAAACTGAATTATAAGTGATAGGAAAACATTTGTGAATATTGAAACAATTTATTTTACTTTCTGGGTTTTTAATGCATACAAGTGTAAAAATGAAAAAATTGTAAAATATCAAGTTTTGTAGTAATGCCACAGTTTTACGTGTCCGACGCATGACCATGCCAACGACAAAGTTANCAGTAAAGTGAGCACTTTCGAAATCAACCTCTGGAAAATGTCACTGCCGCCTGCCTGCATGTATTTTAACGGGCACACTGACTGACACGAGCCCTCTAAAGTTGGTAACGACGGAGGGAACGCAGTTCAATGTCTTGAAACTGAATTATAAGTAATAGGAAAACATTTGTGAATATTGAAACAATTTCTTTTACTTTCTGGGTTTTTAATGCATACAAGTGTAAAAATAAAAAAATTGTAAAATATCAAGTTTTATAGTAATGCCACAGTTTTACGTGTCCGACGCATGACCATGCCAACGACAAAGTTAACTTTACAT
>NQII01000032.1:2128043-2151491 GCA_002778355.1 Clitarchus hookeri
CACCAACCAACAAGTGACAGTGGTAACATCCCTATGCGGCATGTCACTCACTACAGCTCACAAAGACTCTTTGTAGAACATACCACAAAGAAGAGGTTTCTATAGTTTATTCACGGTAAAGTGAGCGCTTTTGAAATCCCTGCTTAACATCTACTTTCCTGTACCTTGTGTATTCTGTCACCATATGTAAAATTAACATAGCCATGGCCCTCAGTACTTAAATCATGCGTCAATCAAGTGAAACTTATAATTTTTTAGAATGGTAAATATTTTACAAATTTATATATTTAAATCAACATAGAGCGACAAAATTCCTGTGTTCACAAATGTATACGTAACACTTTTCATTAAACGTTATTTAATGGAACTAATTCCCCTCCCTCGTCACCAACATCACCTGGCACTTGCCAGTCAGTCAGCGTACCTGTTAAAATATGTGCATATAAGCACAGTGACATTTTCCAACGGTTGATTTCAAAAGTGCTTAAACAACGCTGAACAGCCTTCACCAACTGTCACGCCGTCTGCCCCGCAGTCGTTACAATTGTGTGCGCCCTCTATACTTGCGGTCGGTGGCGTTCTTTGTANATTTTCTCTTCCTTGCATCCCCTATCCAGCCTTTCCCCCTTCCCCCTACGCGGGCGTATTATTCTGTGATTGGCGGCAGTAGTTGATTTGAGGCCTTGCGCGGCCGAGTTACGTCCTTCTGATGATGAACAAGCTGGGTCGTCGGTGAACAGCGACTCGGGTTGCAGGGACTCACCGACGGACTACACGCGAGTTTAGCTGGCCACTTGCGAACAAACACTACAACACGTTCTACAGACATCACGACACTATAGTAAGCCAGTCGGGAGACTGGTTGGGAGCCTCACTCCCTCACCGATAACAACACCTACACGTTCATTTATTAAGACAGCAACAGTTGTTAACATATATAAATACGGGCCAGGAGTCCAGCTAAAACATATTCACAGCATCCCGCCACCGGCTCAATCATTTGACCCACGTATGTCAGGCTACATTTTTGTTGCAAACCCACTAAACGAGTTATGGGAACTTCGGCTCCTGGTCTCGTGACGGTACGGCCTTTCGGGGGCATATGAGAGATCGGCGGCGAGTTAACCCTCATTACGTTCTTCTCCGCCTTATCCTGCTTCGGGTCGCCTGCACCTCGCCTCGCCTAGCCGAGCTGCCTTTCTTCGACGATTATGTTAAGCTGACGACTTCAGTCGTTGACGCAGAGCGAAGAGGCAATAAACGGTGAGTCGTGTGAAACGTTAGTGTGTTTTGCGGTAGGGTTTTAGAGTTTTTGCAATTGTGTGTAGCATGTGTGTGTAGTTACTTGGGCGTGCTGTAGCTGCCTACCATTTCAACATTTGGTTTTGGTTGCCCTTCCAAATTATGTTTGGATTTAACTATGGTATCGCGTCTGCTGTGCCTCTTGTTTTTACCTTGATTGTCTTTGTGCGCCGCCCAAGTTTAATCCTTTTTTAAGTGTTTTCTCCGTTTCCACGACTCAACCGTCAGGGCATAGTTTTAAATGTTTTAATGTGTCGTCTTGATGTCGTATTTAAACGGCTGGAGCTTTGAAGGGTATCACTTGACTGCCTCCCATCGTAACGTTTTTAATTGTGATATTTTAATTAGTTTTAGTGGAATTGAGACTTTACTGAGTCATGGTGGCCGCCCTCCTTCCTTTGCATATAAGTGATTCTTGGTGCTCAAAAAGAAACGTATTTTTAAATAAAATATATGTGTTTGGTTTGCTATCCTTTAATATATATTGGCTATTTTTGTAATTAAAAGCTTTGCAAACCTTTTAATCAATTTTATTGCTATTTGTAATGAAAAATTTCTGGTACGTCTATTTTATAAATTTGTATTTGCATATAATTGGAGCAAGTAAAATTTGTTGTATTGATCTATATTTTTTGTGTAAATGCAACTTGCATATTTGCTGTTTGATAACGTAGTTTCAGAATCAGATATTTGTGTACAAGTATATTATTATTAAATGCTGTCAATACAAAACTAGTGCATATAAATTATTTGTGCTTTGACACAAATAATATCTGCGCGATCTCTGCTCAAGACTTTCTCTACGTCTGCTTTGTTTGTTGTTGCATAAAATTGTGGAGGTGGCTTTCTTGTAAGGGCTTTTGACAGAAGAATTGCTGGCCTTTATAAGTGACCTTGGGTTGGAAGCTGACGACTCCGCGACAGTGGCCGAGTTGCGTCGAGCCGCGGTGGACTCCTGGCGCCAGCTGTGTACAATGGCGCACTGTATTTGGTCGCATATGAAGTATGTTCGCTGGAACAGTAGACGCATTACAAAAAAAAATATTCGTAAAGTCTGGCGTGGTATTCGATACAGAGTGTATTTTCATCTGATACTTTCTCTTGGACCGTGAACAACTTAGCAGCTCAGAAATCCCGGGAGTGCAAAACTTTTTTTCAGGCGTGTATTATACACCTGCGACGGCCAGGAATTCACATTCGGGAAAGCAAAGAAAACTCAATAAATGGCCGAATTTGGCCGCCAGCCACTAAACTATATTTTACAGATACAGTGAGTAGTGTATAAATGTTCCTTCTGGGGCGATGTAATAATTCAAATGAGGCTGTGATGAGCCTGATGGGACATCAAATTCGGTTTGGCTCGAGAGTGCTCAGTATTCTTTGGGGTTTCTGCCTTTTTGTCATCAGGGGAGTTTACCCAAGTATTTTGGTCGTTGGCAGTCTTAACTTCATTTCGCTCGAGCATGTCATGGACTAACAGACGCTGTTAGGTATCCATTCTTTAAGTCCTACCTACTCTAAAAATACTAATTAACTTGAAATTAATACTTTTATATGTTACAACACCGACCTAGTGTTCGAGGCTCAGGATTTTTCTCTTGCCTCGCAGAGTCCGTATGAATTTTCAGACATGATATATTATGACTCCTTCTGGTCTATAACAGACGCAAGCAAAATTAATTTAAGACTCCCTACTACTGGTGGGGGAAAAAAAACCTTGAGTAGCCTCTCCTGAATTTATAATATAAACACAATGTAAAAAAAAAAACACTGACAACGCACAGTACTGTATGAGATACATAACAACAAATTACACATTTTACGATTAAGAAGGTACCCGTGTTAGGAAATGCATGTTTTGGCCATACATAAGTTTACACTGCAGAGCCAAAAAAACTGGTATAGGCGTGCGTATGCAAATAACAGAGGTATGGAACCAATCAGAGTAACGCGACGCGGTCGGCAGCGCATATATAAAACAACAAGCGTCTGGCAAAGTCGCTAGATCGGTTACTGCTGCTACTATGGCAGGTTATCAAGAATTAAGTGAGTTTGAACGTAGTTTTACAGTCGGCACATGAGAGATGGGACATAGCATCTCCGAGGTAGCGATAAAATTTGGGTTTTCACGTACGACCATTTCACGAGTGTACCGCGAATATCGGGAATCCGGTAAAACATCAAATCTTCGACATCGCTGTGGCCAAAAAAAGATCGTGAACGAACGGGACACACGACGACTGACGAGAATCATTAAACGTGACAGACGCGCAACCTTTTCTCAAATTGGCGCAGATTTCAATGCCTCCTGCATNGACTGACGAGAATCATTAAACGTGACAGACGCGCAACCTTTTCTCAAATTGGCGCAGATTTCAATGCCTCCTGCATACCTTCGGACATTAGTCGAGTCCATGCCACGTCGTCTTGCGGCACTTCTGCGTGCTCGCGGGGGCCCTACACGATATTAGGCAGGTGTACCAGTTTTTTTTTGCTCTTCAGTGTATAATGCGACCAGCTATCCTGTGGCGACCCGAAGTAGGTGTTCCTCAGATTTATCACAACTCCATTAGAAATACACTGCCCCAGAATGAACATTTATACACTTGCACAGCGCCGTAGGAAAGGTAGCCCAAATGACGGAAAGTTGCTCAATCTGGCAAATTTTGCTGGGGTACAAGATACAGTACGAGTGAAGAGATGTGGTGTGACGTGTTTTTAAGAGATTGTGAGACATAAATTAATACTTTAGGCTGTTCATGGTAAACTGAGCACTTTTGAAAGTCCTGCTTAAGATATTCTCATATGCACATTGTGTATTCTTGCGCCATATGTAACATTAACATTTCCATGAGCCTAATTACTTTATTCACGCGTCGGAAAAATAAAACTGCGATATTATTAGAAAAATAAATACTATACACATTTCGCTAATTCTTACAGTTACGTGTGTTAAAAAAGGCAAAAAAATAATTTCATTATTAAAAAATTACTATCAAACTTTTTTAATTCGGCGTTTAAGACATGGAATTACTTTCTCTCCATACGTCGTTACCAACTGTACTGGCCACATGGCAGTCAGTGGGCTCTTTAAAATATATACAGGTAGGCGCAGGGACATTTTTGAAAGGTTGATTTCAAAAGGGCGCATTTAATCGCGAAAAGCCTATAAAGAAGTTAATAGTACTTATTTTGCAATGTCACGGAAGCCAATATTTGAAAACAAAGAAAGTAAAATCCTAGATAATTGTTTTTACTGATAGTGTGGGAATTTTTTTTTACCATAGTGATGCACCGATGTGTCAGAATTGTTATTCTCAAAGTTGGCAAAAACATTATCTATGATTGCCCTTTATTAGTATTTCTATTTTTGCTTCCAAAACCCGCTGGACTTCATTTTACGTATTTGGAGTTAGGCCTAATTCATGCCCCACGCCATCATAAGGCAAGATGTTTGCGTTGGCGTAGAGGGTAAGTACAAAGTGGGAGAAGTATCATGGAACTTTTATAGAGTACCATAGAAACGAAGGATTTTGAAAGGAATAAAGAACTAGATAGAGAGAGATATGATAGCGAGGGCGTGATATAGGTTGAGCCTCTGTACAGAGCAAAGGGTAAATTATGGATCTCCAAGAAGGGAGAGGTCTTGCTTAAGACTTTTTATCCGCACGACGGCCTCGTTAAGACGCCATGCGGATAAAATTGAGTACGTTTCTGAGTGAATTAACTGCCTCGTCTCACCTACAGCGTTGAGTATAAGACTTCAAAAAAAGATGTATTTTTTCACACACTGCTCTATAATCTATTCCGATTGATGTTATTTTGACTTCAAAACACCATTAACATATCTGAAGCACAGAACATTACNTGCTCTATAATCTATTCCGATTGATGTTATTTTGACTTCAAAACACCATTAACATATCTGAAGCACAGAACATTACAATGTCGTGGTACTGAAGTGTAAGTTCACGAAGTGTTAACAAATATTACAATTTTTATTGTAATTACCCGCTTTACTTCAATTCCAATGTTCATTGTGGCTCAAAATCCAAAGTTTTGGCTCACCGGTGAGAGCTTNTAATTACCCGCTTTACTTCAATTCCAATGTTCATTGTGGCTCAAAATCCAAAGTTTTGGCTCACCGGTGAGAGCTTTAGATGCTAATATTTCGTGAGTTAAAGTGCATTATACGAAGAAGTTAACTTTTTCGATAACTGACGGCAAATCTTTAATCTAAGCGTGCGGCCTCTTTGCTACCTGTTGGCGAATTTTCAACATGTGTGTGTGAATGTGTGTGTGAATGTGTGTGTGAATGTGTGTGTGTGTGTGCGTGTAAGATATGAACGAGTCTTTTAACATGTAGTGCAGACACATCTTGCATAAAAATGTTTAAAAAAAAAAAAGCGGGTTTATTAAATTTGCTATATTTATTTATTTACTATCGCATTTCGCCTATGAATATATAAACTTACTACGGTTCAACATTATGAAATAAGCATAAATATATCAAGGTGGTTACATATTAATTCATATAAGGAAGTGTTAAAGATTTTGCGAGTGAAGTGTTCCAAATTTCATTAAAATCTCCTTCAGTAAAAATATAGCTCTGCATCGTATGATGCGACGACTTACTGCAGGCAGCCATATTTGGGCTTCATAAGCAGTAATTTACCGTCATATTTATGGCGCGTCATAAATCGATTGGTGGTTGCATTTTGACTTCAAATGACAAATGTTGCATTCCCAATACGTTAGATTTAAAAATACGCAACTCATAAGTAAATGTTTTCGTAAAAACATTAGTTATTTTAGTTGGTATTTCATTTAAACTGCTCGTAATNTACGCAACTCATAAGTAAATGTTTTCGTAAAAACATTAGTTATTTTAGTTGGTATTTCATTTAAACTGCTCGTAATATTTTTTTGTTAACTGTCGTGGTTTTTTGACACTGTCATTAATACAACTCAACGCATGATGATATCATAATCACTCAAGTCCTAGTGTACAGTTCACAAATTGAAAATGGGTGAATGTGTGCTTTCTGCAGAATTTGTAGTTACAGTTTTTTGTAAGACAAATNTACGCAACTCATAAGTAAATGTTTTCGTAAAAACATTAGTTATTTTAGTTGGTATTTCATTTAAACTGCTCGTAAAATTTTTTTGTTAACTGTCGTGGTTTTTTGACACTGTCATTAATACAACTCAACGCATGATGATATCATAATCACTCAAGTCCTAGTCTACAGTTCACAAATTGAAAATGGGTGAATGTGTGCTTTCTGCAGAATTTGTAGTTACAGTTTTTTGTAAGACAAATNTACAGTTCACAAATTGAAAATGGGTGAATGTGTGCTTTCTGCAGAATTTGTAGTTACAGTTTTTTGTAAGACAAATTGAGATAATGAAACAGAGTGCAACCTTTAAAAGCATGTTATGCAATTTGCTACATTATCTTCAATTTATACAGTAGCGCAGACGAGTGGTTAATTTAAGCTTGTTGATTTACTTATTCCTTATATTTATAATATTTTTGATACGTTATTTCTCTTTACATCCATGAGCGTATTCGGGAAATCCTCTTGTATTAAATAACTCAACCAATGAATAGGGTATTATCTTCATGAGAAAACCTTATAAGAGCTATTCGACTTGCAAAAACAAATGGCGATTTAATTTTAAGGGAATTTTCCGTATTACAAGTGACGTAAACGCCCGCAAATTCAAATATTAATTAAAACTCCGTGGATGCTTGTCGATGAGGACAATGTCGTGTTCTAATTAAGCGAGCAAAACAGATGCAGAAGTAAAAACCTTGGATATAAATGAAATACGTCGAAGAGGTCTCCACTGCTCCGCTTTAAACTCTCTGTTCGCCTCTGCAGTGCAACTACTCGAGGAATAAAGTACTTTCAAGGTGCCTGGTCAATTAGAAGTTTTAATTTTTTATTTTTACGGAGTTAGCAAAGTGGATCAAGTATTTCAGAAGTAAACAAAGACTATTGAAGCAGCAGACAACCTGTTAGACACTGGATATCGATGATCTGATTTGGAGTATTAAAGTGCGAACATTTAGATGATCGGACGTCATCTTATAAACCTAATAGTTTGTATGAAAAATACGTACATCCCATCGAACTCGGAACTTGTAGAACTTAGAAAACTCTAGATGAAAATAAGGGGAATGTAAATTAAAATAGGGACTGAGGTTAAATCACATGGTTTGAAACTCTAAAAACGCAGTCTAGGGACGTAAAAAAATATCTAGAAAACGGGATGCTCGACCTGTTTCATTGGTGTGCAGAAGGTAGCTAGGTCTGAAAGTAATCTAAAAAATGGGAAATCCTNACGGGATGCTCGACCTGTTTCATTGGTGTGCAGAAGGTAGCTAGGTCTGAAAGTAATCTAAAAAATGGGAAATCCTTTACGACGAAGATATTAATTAAGATTACGGCGATACACAAACAGCATCCCATTTTCCCAATGATCTCCTTTGAACTGTATACGAATGCAGAGAACATGAAAGCTTTTGAAATAGGTCGTTTTTAAGTCAGTCCTTTTTATAAAATTAAGTTACTTACTGTCCTTAAGTATGTGACTGTATTAAGAATTACATACATATAGAAATTTTTATCAAACGTGCAGACATTCATAAATGTCAGAAACTTTTAAATAAAATGAACGTGTAGGCCTACTTGAGTGGTTTCATTACTTAAAAAAATGATACGTTTAGTAGAAATCACCTTTTACTCATAAGTGCGTGGTATACCGCTCGGTGATCATATTATTTCTTCTAGCAGTCTGTGCAAGGGAAGCCTGAATACGGAGAAAAATCAGTGAGCTTAACAAGTTTCTTTAAGGAATTTACATAAAAGAGTTAATAATTTCTAAATTTATTTAGAAACACTTCAGAGAAAATAAACTCGACTTGATATCTCACAATAAATTGATATCACTTGCTACTTATAATTAATCAATTTATTTTATTACAATTCATATTTACCTCAAATAAATTAAACAGTACCAATGTACAGTGTTTAAAAACCTATTGAACTATTTTAAAAATTATACGGTATGTTCATGCTTGAAAGTTCCAATATTTAAAATAAAGTCCGTATCACACTTTCACACAGCCCCACCTTAACTCAGTCCATATTTAACCAGTCCAGAATGTTCTATATTTCTCCAAGTGCCCCAATGCACAGTAGCCCTCTACTCGTCGGGTACTGCGCCCTCTCTTCCAACAATACCGCACAAATACTAGTCCGCCGTCGTCTCGCACCCTCCGCCATAGTCCGTCCTTTCCGCTGATGTCCCACGCTGCACCAGACTCTACCAGATTACCACACTTGAGCCAGATGACTACCGCAAAGACTACTTCTCTTCGACTGCGGGCGGTATTTATAGTGTAGTCGGCTCTGGTCCAGAATCTTCTCCAAATGGAGCAAAAGGATTACCAGAAAATTCTTGTTCATCCTACAAAGTCGTCGGCTCCCCCGGCAGGGTGACGCCAGCCAGGTCGGCTGTCAATAATTCCCCCCGGCCACCTGGCAACGTAGCGGGGAGCGAGTCTGCCTGGGGGAAGGGGAGGGTCCAGATAGGTCACGCCCCTCCCCAAAGCGCAGGACCTCTCAATTTTTTTAAATTGAATTGGAAAGGGCTTATTAACTTCCCCCCTGTGTTATGCCCTTAAGACCTATCAGAGAACGGCTTAAAAACCAGCACGTAACCTTACTTAAACTAACACCATTGACTCACCTAGGATTCCAACCCAGGACCTCCCGCACAGCAGACTGGCAGCGCATCAACCGACTGCGCCACACGAGGTCGACCCGGACCTCTCATAACCAGGTGGCATGAAACCCGCGCCGAGTGCGTGAGTCCGCGCGCGTCATTCGTTATTCTAGACGTTTCCGCACCGTATAACTTCCGCCTTTCAACTGGCTTAGAACCACAAGCGGCTCTGCTCCCTGAACGCACAGTACTGACGCCGTAGCAAATGCTATGAAAGAAATGCATTAAATCTCTGGTTCCTCACTGCAGACGCGGTAGACACGATGCGCATGAGTGAGAACGCCTTCGTGTCGGCATTTGATGCCTACTCGTGACAACATCTTAGTTTAAGTGTTAGTAGTCCGTACATATTTTCTGTACATTCGTTGTTTGCGCGTTTCTCACTCAGCAAATAAATATCCTGGGAATACGACTTTTCGCCAGAAAAAATATAAACCAATTATGTAAGCCCGTACGGTTTTATTTTGATCACAGTAAGTGTATTAAAAAAAATTATGAAAATTACAAAAAAAAAAAAAAACTGCATTTTTAAAGCTTGCCCCTACGCAGCTTCCTTAAGAGATAGCAGAAATGTCACCGAACTCTTTAAGATTTGTAACATGCCAAAAATAATTACCAGTAGCAGCGCCGTGACAGTGCGTGAAATTCGCATTTGGTGAGGACCCAGTACAGATTTTCAGTCCAGTCATTCTGATTTTAGGTTACAAGGTGTTTACTAAAATCTCTCCTGGTGAACGCAGATGCGAGTACCTCCTGACGTTTTATACCTCGAGTTGTCTGAAATATTCTTGTAACGGGGGTGAATGATTAAGTGAAATATTTCGAGCACATGGCATTGCTTAATTATATAGCCACAGAAAACCAAGCCTGAGACACGAAACAAACACATAAAACAAGGCGAGAGTAGATGCAGTGAAAATATATCAGTAAAACGTGTAATATAACCCACAAGGTATTTTGTCAGATAAGTAACAAAATATAAAACAAAGAGCGAACAGAAAGAATTATCAAACGAATAATACTTGGCTACTTGTTTTCTATTTTGTTATTTATGTGACAAAATTCTTTGCTGGATTTATTGTACGTTTTATTGATATATTTTGACTACCGCTTCTCTCGACTACTTTTTTTTTTTTTTGTGTTTTCGTAATTCGTGTCTCAGACTTGGTTGTCGGTGAAGACATAGTGAAGCAACGGCGTGTGTTCGAAATATTTCACACATTCGTATCATATCTTATCTCTACTTCGCTCCTGATAGTATGAGAAACTACCCGTAACTAATTACCTTAATAAGTTAAACCACACACCACTGTTATACAATCCCGGATTGATGTTTACTGTTGCGCGAGTTTAGAACTCTGCTGCAAAGGGCAAATACCTACATTGTTGCGCGATACCAGTGTTATTTCTTGCGTGAGCACGTATTTTAGTTTCATCCAGCCCTGGACGTATATTCTACGATATTCACGCGCTCAAATTGTTGCGGGGCGAGACCGGACCGTCGTAAAATCCCAGGGCGTCGTTAAGTTAGCCGACACTGTTGCACGGCAGCGGGCCGTTATTACACGTGCTTAACGGTCGACTTTGTAAAAACACGCCCGTATTTCCACTCTAGTGCTCTCGCGCACCTTCAACGCTCCGTGAATCTAGCAGCGTGTATGCTCGCTTTTATCCAACCCGTGACAGCAGAACGCGAGGTAATTCCATCGCCGACGCTGAATATTTCACAATCCCCTCCACCAGGGAGAAAATAAATTAGCGAGTACAGTCACGCCAACAGAACGGCAACAAGGGGATGGCGCGACACCCTTTTATCTTCCCTGCAGCAGCGTACAAAATTGTGAAAGCTGTCTTAAAACACATTTCATCTGCGTGCTTCGTCTCTCTTTTCTTCAGCGTCGTCTCGGCAACAGCGAGTCGCGTTACAGAAATTACTGTTCTGAACACTCTTTCGGTAAAAGAAAAATATAATTGTGTTAAAGCACAGTTATATCTACACAAACTCGAGGAAATATTTACTAACAGCTAATGGAGCACTAATGTCTGGGATGTGCGGGGAATATAACATACGTGGCCAAGCATTGAAATTGCCCATATTGCTCGAATGAAGGTATGCACGAATGTGTGAAAATGCCATCACATTATGTGCAACGCCACAGTAAGAAACGTTTTATTTAACAACTGTCCAATATTTACGTGTGGTGTTTGTTTACGAATAGCATTTAAGGGCCAGTTCCTCGTCATTATCTTTTGCATCCTATAAACCCAATATATATTTTGGGTAGTGAAGTATTTAAAAATTGCTTTCGTCTCTCGAACATTTATATAAGAAATTTTCGGCAGAGAATATTTAAAACAGACAAGGGACGTGCACAAGACATCTATCTTTGTCGTTATGCATAAGAGGGTCTCCTCTGACAGTCTTGCAGGCGCGAACTGAATAGAGAAACCCTGTAAGCCATTGAGGCAATATAAGAGTGACAAGACTATGGCAGTGTCGCTCTATAGAACTCTCGCATACCGACTACTCAAAAACGCAAAATACCCNTGAGCGTCTTGCCTATAAGAGTGACAAGACTATGGCAGTGTCGCTCTATAGAACTCTCGCATACCGACTACTCAAAAACGCAAAATACCCGTAGCAGAACTTCGGGTAAATTAAGATGGATAGACTCAACAAAAACATGTTAACACAAACTCGGATTAATTTATTCCTACTGGCTCTCTTGTAAAATGGTTTTTATCTTCAAAAGGCATAACATGTTGTTTATTTGAAAGCGATTTTGTGAAAGGTAGCTGAGACATGTCTAAAATCACCTAGTATGTAAAACCCACTTTTTTTTTGTTCCGTCGATCTCGCACTAGGCAGATACCTTAAATATGTTGCATTATTACGCGGGATTGTGTTATATACCAACTTTCCTTTCCTGTGAGTAATTTGTTCTGGTTGCGGCTATTTTTATTATGGCAATGAGTGTACAATCATTAATCATGGATGGAGTGTCCACAAATAAGGGGTTTTGTTTAGCATAAAAATTTTTCTCTTTTTTTCCCTCTTATATTTATTTATATTCGCATTTATTTATGGTTAGTACGCGTCGGTGAAAATACGCTTCCGTTGCCTTGGCTGTGTTCGGTATCCAAAGAATTATTTATGGCGAAGTCTCATAAAACAGAAACAATTTTATTTATTTTAGAGCTGATCGTTGGTATAAACTGGGACGTGATATTTAGGGCAAAATATTAAATATTGCTTAAATATTAGTTAATACTTAGCACTATTTTCAAAAATCGTAAAAATTTCACTTAAGCGTGTAGGCCCAAGGGAAATATTGGCTCACCCCAGTGGAGACGTGTCCATAGATTATTGCTGCTCAGCAGACTGACACCTACACATGTCGAGTATTTAAAAGGCATGCACAATATTTCGATTTGTCTGGTTTATAGTTACTACCTCGTGCACGTAGATTTACTCAGCCGACCGCGACCGACACATGTTTACCACCGGATTCCAGTGCGAAATTTACACTTTTTAAATGCTTATAAGTTTGCTGCTTTTGTACAGTCAAGTTGCCTGTCTTGGAATGTATACAATCAATAGTCACAAGAATTTCCTCATATCCTCAAGCATATCAGAAAATTACGCCAGGACGTTCGAGCTGCTTTAGTCTGTTTATTGATTGGTTCTATTTTAGATATTAGTTTGCATTTCTCTTTTAGAGTGCCTACGATACTATCGTTTTATTAGTACAATATGGTTTTAAGATATTCTAATGAAATTACGTACAGCCCGAAAAGTATTACAAACATAAAAATGCATTCTTTTATGTTTGTATAAATTGATTGGATTATGATTTCCAGTTTAGAGGTTCTGAGCTTCAAACTCGAGTAAGACATATTGGTAAGTTTAGTGTGTTGAACAAGGGGAGAGCAATGATCGATCACCGACATAAAGCGCTGACGTGAGCGACAAAAAATTAATTACAGTGTTCAGAGCGTAGCTTGTAATCACATAAACACTTATTATTTCTGGTTTTAAAAATAATTTTTTTATTAGTTTTTGGTGGTGAATTTTTAAAAGTGACTAACCTTAAGTGAGTAAACTTATTTATAATGGATGTTAAAAAGCAATATTAACGCTATTAAATATAAAAATTTTTTTTTAGAAAATATTAACTTTATTATTTATAAGTAAAGATGGGCAGAAAAACAAATGCTGGGTAGAAAAAATAGGATAAATAATTCTTTAAAACCAGAATTATTCACTGTTCTAATTTGTATGAACAAAAATTAAAAAAAAAAATTTGTTATGCAAAATATGTCAAGCAAAAGTTATTAAATACATTATACGTTCTCAGATATAATTTTCACGGTTTAAAAATTACAGAGGTTTTACAAATTAAAAGTGTACCAGAAAGTGGCGTACTAAGATTTTTTTTTTTTTAATGCTTTTAAATTCAAAACATTTATGCATTTATAAAAAAATTTAATTATTTTGACATTTTAAAAAATAAACTTCTTTTCTACCACGACCGCGTACTATCCAAAGAAAATTTCCAGGAATCAGAAACGAAGGGGTGAACTAACAGGTAGATAGATGTATCATCTCACCTAACATTGGTGGTAAATGTTGGTTTCAGACTTTGGCATCACTTATGAGAATCATGGTAGTTTATCTCTCCCGATACATATTTGAGATAAAGCCACGTTAAATTAGGCGCTATAAGCGCAACTTTAAACATTTTGTTCATGAAACGTGTGTTTTAAAATATGGTTTTCTAAAAAAACGCGTCGTTTATAGAGATGTGTCAAATTCGCGTTGTTATTTCTTGAGAAATCTCATTTAAGGCGCAAGTAATTTCGAATTACTTTTGTGATTACTTCACAATTTGAACTCATCTGACGTGACATCAAACTGATGGCAAACGCTCCACAATGACGTCATCGAATAATGCGCTGTGCGGTCGCACTGCGGCAGCGGCCAAATGAACCGCTGACACTGACTCGGGTATGCGTGGCGTTGTGAAATCCAGCTCGAGACAGACAACGGCGCAAATTTCCCAGTTATCTAGCAGTAGCTAGAACGTGTCGCTATTCCCGGTATAGACTATTCGTGGTATGCTGAGCTCTTTTGAAAGCCATGCATAAGATCTACTTGTAAGCACATTGTGTATTCTTACGCCATATGTAAAATTAACATTGCCATGATCTTGATCACTTTATGAATCCATTAATCAAGTAATATTGTGAAATTATTAAAAAAAGCAAATATTTTAAAATTCTTATAATTCTTACCCTTAGTTGTATTAAAAAAACAATAACGCAAAATAAATCATTCCAGTTTTCACAAATGCTTACCAAAAACTTTAAAACCGACGTTAAGACACGGAACTAATTTTTTCTTTATCGTTACCAACTTTACTGGGCGCATGTCACTCAGTGCCGTCAGATTAAATGTATGCAAGTAGGGACAGTGAAATTCTTCAAAGGCTGATTTCAAAAGTGCTCGCTTTATCGTGAACAGCCCTTACAAATGATGATGTTATTGTCCGACGCTGAAGTAGTTTTCGTCTAATCGGCAAGTGCTACCGCCGATTCGCGGGAGGCCTAGGGATTTCAAAAGTCCCGAGAAGTGTTTTCTCTCACAGCTTATTGAGTTCTTCCGCTAAGTGTGGATTTATACAACTTTCGGTCGATGTTTTAGCTTAAATATGTTAACTTAGGTGCGTGAAAATAATAAAACGACGTAATATTTTTAATTTTATTCAATTATAGTTGTTCAAGTTAATGTAACCCATCACTTCTTGAGCCTATAGCGTAAATCAGACAAGTTATCTGTGATTGCTTTTGTACTAGTAGAGTCACAGTAAGTTTTACTTTCCCGTGTGCAAAACTATTTTTAAAATACGCAAGACGTGTACGTAAGTAAATCTAAGAGTTGTTATTTAATTTCAGTCACGTGTACGCATCCGTAGTGATTATTAAGTATCTGGCAATAAGCGGGGCTACGGTTGNGGTGAATTTTTAAAAGTGACTAACCTTAAGTGAGTAAACTTATTTATAATGGATGTTAAAAAGCAATATTAACGCAATTAAATATTAAATTTTTTTTTTTTTTTTAGAAAATATTAACTTTATTATTTATAAGTAAAGATGGGCAGAGAAACAAATGCTGGGTAGAAAAAATAGGATAAATAATTCTTTAAAACCAGAATTATTCACTGTTCTAATTTGTATGANAAACAAATGCTGGGTAGAAAAAATAGGATAAATAATTCTTTAAAACCAGAATTATTCACTGTTCTAATTTGTATGAACAAAAATTAAAAAAAAAAATTTGTTATGCAAAATATGTCAAGCAAAAGTTATTAAATACATTATACGTTCTCAGATATAATTTTCACGGTTTAAAAATTACAGAGGTTTTACAAATTAAAAGTGTACCAGAAAGTGGCGTACTAAGAATTTTTTTTTTAAATGCTTTTAAATTCAAAACATTTATGCATTTATAAAAAAATTTAACTATTTTGACATTTTAAAAAATATACTTCTTTTCTACCACGACCGCGTACTATCCAAAGAAAATTTCCAGGAATCAGAAACGAAGGGGTGAACTAACAGGTAGATAGATGTATCATCTCACCTAACATTGGTGGTAAATGTTGGTTTCAGACTTTGGCATCACTTATGAGAATCATGGTAGTTTANGTATCATCTCACCTAACATTGGTGGTAAATGTTGGTTTCAGACTTTGGCATCACTTATGAGAATCATGGTAGTTTATCTCTCCCGATACATATTTGAGATAAAGCCACGTTAAATTAGGCGCTATAAGCGCAACTTTAAACATTTTGTTCATGCAACGTGTGTTTTAAAATATGGTTTTCTAAAAAAAACGCGTCGTTTATAGAGATGTGTCAAATTCGCGTTGTTATTTCTTGAGAAATCTCATTTAAGGCGCAAGTAATTTCGAATTACTTTTGTGATTACTTCACAATTTGAATTCATCTGACGTGACATCAAACTGATGGCAAACGCTCCACAATGACGTCATCGAATAATGCGCTGTGCGGTCGCACTNTCATCTGACGTGACATCAAACTGATGGCAAACGCTCCACAATGACGTCATCGAATAATGCGCTGTGCGGTCGCACTGCGGCAGCGGCCAAATGAACCGCTGACACTGACTCGGGTATGCGTGGCGTTGTGAAATCCAGCTCGAGACAGACAACGGCGCAAATTTCCCAGTTATCTAGCAGTAGCTAGAACGTGTCGCTATTCCCGGTATAGACTATTCGTGGTATGCTGAGCTCTTTTGAAAGCCATGCATAAGATCTACTTGTAAGCACATTGTGTATTCTTACGCCATATGTAAAATTAACATTGCCATGATCTTGATCACTTTATGAATCCATTGNGTAAGCACATTGTGTATTCTTACGCCATATGTAAAATTAACATTGCCATGATCTTGATCACTTTATGAATCCATTGATCAAGTAATATTGTGAAATTATTAAAAAAAGCAAATATTTTAAAATTCTTATAATTCTTACCCTTAGTTGTATTAAAAAACAATAACGCAAAATAAATCATTCCAGTTTTCACAAATGCTTACCAAAACTTTAAAACCGACGTTAAGACACGGAACTAATTTTTTCTTTATCGTTACCAACTTTACTGGGCGCATGTCACTCAGTGCCGTCAGATAAAATGTATGCAAGTAGGGACAGTGAAATTCTTCAAAGGCTGATTTCAAAAGTGCTCGCTTTATCGTGAACAGCCCTTACAAATGATGATGTTATTGTCCGACGCTGAAGTAGTTTTCGTCTAATCGGCAAGTGCTACCGCCGATTCGCGGGACGCCTAGGGATTTCAAAAGTCCCGAGAAGTGTTTTCTCTCACAGCTTATTGAGTTCTTCCGCTAAGTGTGGATTTATACAACTTTCGGTCGATGTTTTAGCTTAAATATGTTAACTTAGGTGCGTCAAAATAATAAAACGACGTAATATTTTTAATGTTATTCAATTATAGTTGTTCAAGTTAATGTAACCCGTCACTTCTTGAGCCTATAGCGTAAATCAGACAAGTTATCTGTGATTGCTTTTGTACTAGTAGAGTCACAGTAAGTTTTACTTTCCCGTGTGCAAAACTATTTTTAAAATACGCAAGACGTGTACGTAAGTAAATGTAAGAATTGTTATTTAATTTCAGTCACGTGTACGCATCCGTAGTGATTATTAAGTATCTGGCAATAATCGGGGCTACGGTTGGGGCAGTGACCAGGGCGCAGGCCTCAACACAAGCCACACCGGGTTCGGATCCCGGATCTTCGCGCGCGGGAGTCGTGTCGGCAGACGCCGCTGGTCGGCGGGGTTCTCTCGGGGGTCTCCAGTTTTCCGCTCCCTTGTATTCCGGCGCTGCTCTGCGCACGCCTCGCTCCGCCCTCATCGGCTCTCAAGACCTGGCTGTTACGAGCCGCGCAAACCTATACACATCGCTTCAAGAAAGGGCAACCCCGGGGCAACGATTTTCGCCTACTTCGTGAATACAATATTTCGGCAGAGTGAAGCATATTCCTGTCGAGATATTCCTTGCGCTGTGAATAGCACATTTCTTTGATACGCCAAGATCCCACGCTAAAACAAAAATTGGTCACTTTGGTAAAAATTTTTGCTCGCAATGTCGGCAAAAAAATTATTGTAGTCCTTTCACGGTTACTTCCTACTTTTCTGAAGCCTTGTTAAAGTTCTACTTTCAGGATATTCCTCCACCTCGTGCCTTGGTTGGATGCGAGTATTCTGACTTCTACACCACCGCGGCCCCCAACATAACAATGATTACGAAAACGCCCGTTTTAGCCATTTTCACTTTTAAAAAAAATACGCGTTAACGACGGAAAAAGAAAACGGATACTAACATTAGGTCGTGGAATATAGAGGCTACTCGTAAATGTAATTCAATTCACAGTTCCAATACATATAGGAGGTTTATTGAATCAAACATCTTTGATCGAAGCTATAGCCACAGATCTGCGGGTTATAGGTAGGCCTACTCAAAACCAGCGCTCACATTTCACAGGCGACAGTAACGCTCCCCTGTAACACGCGCCAAGTCGTGTTCTGTTAAATTACGCAGCCGGGCAACTGGAGACAAGCAGTTAGGTCCCTACTTATCTCCCCCCTTTTCACAACGTCGCACACGATATATTATGGCTATCTGAGAAGGCAACAAATTACCAGCGGTGTGTTATCGCCTCTAACACGACACCGAGCCGTGAAAATGGAAAGTGGCCGCTTTCGCAAGGGAGTCACGCTCATGTGGCGAGTAGAGCTGCTCGATGTTTCAACATATCGATATATATATATATATCGATATTACAATCAAATAGCAACTAGTATATACTTATTTTAAAGTATCGATTTATAAGTTTGTTTATGTAATCGGTACCCCCGAGTGTATTCCCTTAATTCATACAATGGACATACATGTTTTAAGTGTATTTATAGTATTGAAAATATTAATAATATAATACTGTTATCTTTTAATTTTTGGTTTACACTGAATTCAGGATATTACTATGAAGTATTATAACAATTAAGTTATTCTCATCAACTAAAGGCGATTTCGATATTCCCTCAGATATAGAAATTTTACCGAGACTACATATTACCTATGGATGGTTATCAATATTATCGGTGTACTGAAAATATTTAGTTGTTGGCGGTATCAAACATCGATAAGAAAATTGATGATATCGATCAGCATCAGCACGATGCTTCATTCTCATCGGCCCTCAAGATCCCGATGTTAAGAGCAGCTCAAAACTCTACGTTCACTCACTCAGTTGACCATGAACTGCTTCTAGGAGATTAAAAAGCTACACAACAGGTATAGTCGATTCACGCTTACGATCAACTTACATAAAGCACTGCTAAAGTTTTAATTCCAGGACATCCCTCCGTTTATTCGTGACACAAAATTACATCAAGGAGATAACACACCACATACGTGCGAAATAAGTCTCATAATATTTTACATAAAAACTATTTCTTATTAGGCATTACCAACCAACCCATTTTCTCACTGTTCTATTAGTTTTAATTATAAATGAAATACTATAATTTACTGATAAAATATAAATAATATTTCAATTTAACGAAAAGTAGAGTACTTTTATGTTAATACATGTACAAAACGCTCGTGATATACAACGTAATTAGGAAACAACAAAATATGCCATAAATGGTGTGATTTTTTAAAAGGTTTGATTCTAAAAGTGTGAAGAAACCGTGAACAGACTTACAAAAAATCGATGCACACAAACTCAGTCGTAGTTACGAGAGGCCGAGCTCGAACCTCGCACACGAGAGCGCCGCCTTTACTCGAGCAAGGGGACTAACAACGTGGTTTCACAGGAAGAGGAATGGAGAAGGGGGGATTTTGTTGGTTTGCCAGGAGATGTGGCGGTCCTCGGGGGAGATCGGTTGCCATGCCGACGGGCCGGCCTCAAGAACCGCACTAATTATGCCCCGGCGATGATCGCCCGCTAGACGTCGTCGCGTGTTTCATGGAGCACTGCCTCCCCCCCTCCCCCTACCTATTACATCAAACACCCACGTGACGAGTGGTCGGCCCGTCTCATTAGCGCGATGCATAAGGTGTGGAGGGGTGGAGGGGAGGAGTCTGGTGGTGGAAATGTATGCCTGTGTTCGCACTTTGCGCCGCCTTGCGGGTTCCTCGCATTGCTGCAGCCGACAACAAAGACAAATTGTCACATACCTACCTACCGTAGTATATTCTCGGGTTCTTCACACTTTTCGAATTGAACCTTTGAAAAATCACACTGTCAATGGCGTGTTAGGTTGTTTCCTACACATGTCGCATATTGCAAGCGTTTTATACTTGGGTTAACATAAAAATTACATTAGTTTTTGGTCAAACTGAACTTTTGATTCCATAATTCTATTTGTTTGTAATAAATGTGTATAAAAACAGTGAGAAAATATGTGTGTTGGTAATGCCTGGTAAGAAATAGTTCTCATGTAAATGTTATTACGCAGAGTGCGCATAAATGCGGTGCTTTCTCTCTTTGGTGTAATTATCTAGACTTGGTTAAGCTTTGTATGCATGTGGCGGAGTAATATGAGAGAAGTAGAACTTTAGGGGCTTCAGAAAAGTTAGAAATAACTGTGAATGCACTATATTAATGGTGCATGTAATATAAATAATATAGGCTGTTAACAGTAAAGTGAGCACTTTTGAAAGCTCCCATTTGGAATAAAAGTCAATAAATATGTTTTTTTTAAGCCTTGACGTTAACTTACGAGTGCAGTGGAATATGCGCAATGTGTTTAACACTTATATGGTAATACGTATTAAAAAAAGCTGGTTAAATAATAAAATTGGCTGAAAGTGAAAAGTAATATGGCTTCAAAAGTGCTCACTTTACCATGAACAAGCTATAGAAGAATTTACATTGACATTAAATTGATCCGCTTCTCTAAATTTATTTTAAGTTTAATAAACCCATTATTATTATTATGAGAATATTTACGGTTATTATTTACGTGTATCTCTCTTTTGGACGCCTCGGAAAGCACATTAAAAAAAAAACCTTCTTTAAGCATTGTAGCCAGAATAATTTATTTTCTTTCGCGAAAAGAATTTCAGAAACGTACTTGAGATAAGAACCTATAAATATTTTCTATCGTTGGAAGTAACCATGAATGGTCTATTAGTGAGGAAGCGTCGACATGCCTGCAACAGTTAGTCAGTCGCTACTTGGTTTAGGACAGAGGACTTTAAACCTGTAAGACAAAATTAATGATTTCAAATAAGATGTATCAATTTCATCTTGTGTGCACGTCCCTAACATTGGCTAAACAACTGCCAAGAAAACTGTCAAATTCACGTGTTTCAACGATGGCACAACGTTTATTCGTTTATTTACATGTCGCTAATTTGCTAGAACAACGACACATTTCCTGTAGTAATTAAATGAAAGATGTTTCATTATTCTCGAAAACAAGCNCGCTAATTTGCTAGAACAACGACACATTTCCTGTAGTAATTAAATGAAAGATGTTTCATTATTCTCGAAAACAAGCAATTTGGTTTCAACTTCAAATATAGATCAGACGGAAAATCTTGGAGGTAGGTTTATTCACGGGTTCAGCTGTCACACACACGTGCTAAACAAGCAAATAATTCTTCACCCGTATTTCCAAGAACAAACACTGTCGCATATGTAACATTGTAAATGAAGATAGAAAGTGGTCTAACTCACACCGCAGAATCAAACAAAGAACTCTGCAACGCTTATGGGGTGCGTTACTTGGAAATATGCGTCAATAATCTCAGTGTAGAGCAGATAAGACCACTGTATACTATCCTTATTTCCTGGATGGGTGTCGTACAACATTTTGGGGCTTTGTACACTCTAAATTAGAATCAGTGGAAAACAACTGATTCCGCAGTGAAATTCAACTACTCGCATCAGAAAAAAACAAGTGGAAAACCACTGGTTGTTTTGGTGAAACAATTCCACTGATCGAACAAGTGACGTGAAACAATTTCATTGATTGAATAAGTGACGGACAACTGCGTGCGGCGAATTAAATATTGTTTTTTATTGGTTTCAGCCATTTCATTGCTAGATTCCTATATGCAGTGTGATTCTAAAAGCATAGGACAAACATTGAGGGGCGGTAGAGCTCACTTAAACAAATAATTATTGTATAGGAATATATGGGCGGGAGTGACGCGTTGAGGCCTTGAGGGCGTGGTGGGCCAGTCCGATGGCCACCACGATCGCCAGATTTATCGAGTCTCGATTTTTTCCTATGGGGGCATTTGAAAGCCCCCATTTACGAGACTCCAGTTGATTCCATTGAATACCTCGTCGCTCGACTATCCTGTGCGGCTGCACGCGTGCGTGAAATACCCGGCGTATTTGAATCTGTTAACCAATCACTCCATCGACGCTACCAAGCTTGCATTACTGTCAGTGGTAGCAATTTTGAGTAATNCAATGCTGTAAAAAGGCATTTAGTGGCGACGTTGTAAATTAACAATGTGTTGCATTTCATGTGTTATTTTTGTGTTTGTGCCTCAACGCTTCACTTCCGCCCATATATTCCTATACAATAATAGTTTTTTTTGTGAGCTCTAACACCCCTCAATGTTTGTCCCAGGGTTTTAGAATCACCCTCTATAGTACTCATATTGCGCGATTTGAAAAAGTGGAAAACTTTCCACGGGAAGTCATTATAGAACCCACACCACCCAAGCCTTGTTGTCCAACAGCCATCTTACCAATATTTTTTTAAATTTTACTATTGACTTCATTGACCGATGCATTTGCCGTTTGACCTTTTGACAGTGTGGGTGTAGTGTGCCGTGTGTAGAGCTCAAGTAGACCGACCTGCTGAACAATTCACACCACACATGTGCGTGACATGCAGGGACCGGGTTACGAACTCCCGACCCTCCGGCTACAGGTTTGCCACTCTGCCCCTGAGCAACGAGGGGAGCGCGCCAGTTGATCTACAAAACCAACGTCGGCAACTGACTGGAAAACATATGTATCATACATTTTTTTATTGCAAGTATGTAGTTTTTAATTGCACGACCTTTCTTTTCATTTTTAGTTTAATTGGTAATGATGGGACTGTTAAAAGAACTAGTAACTACGTATGAATACATCACCACATTTAATGTAGTTTAAACTTTCAAACCCAGCGTTTATGATGATTAAGTGGAAATGAAATGAAAGACGTAAAAACGGAATGGAAGACCGAATGTTCACGCTACCTCGTGAAATGGTATTATGAAAGAAGAAAAACTCACATTTCAGAAAGTATTTTTCATTTTTTTTATTAAGATTATGCGTTGATATTTTATTCGACACACTTAGTTTAACTGATCCATCATTCAAAAAAACAAATAACTGAAAATAAGTGAAATAAAATGGTGGATGAATCAGTGGAAAACGTCACTGAATCAATAAGTGAAGAAAAACTAGAATTTCTTCCACTAATTAATCAGTTAAATTCATTGAATTGACTGTTGAATAAGTCAGGCACTGTTAACTGATTTAAACGGTGAAATTATCACTGATACAGATTTAGAGTGTAAGTTGTCGCTATGGCAAAACTTTATTGAACACTGGTTGTACATAAATACGCGTTTTAAAAACTTATAGCGCTTTCTTTGACCTAGTTTTTAATGCAGCTAAGGTATACGGAAAACATTTTTATTTTCTAAATGTAACAACTATTGTACCGGACATATGAAATTATAGAGCAATGTCACATTACAGTCATGATTTTAACAGCACTGTAT
>NQII01000032.1:2152512-2165424 GCA_002778355.1 Clitarchus hookeri
TTAAGGGGAAAAGGCGCCTCAAGGTAGCGGAGCGTGCTAGCCTACCGTCTGGTGCCCTTACAGTAATAATCACACTAGTCTGCTCAGACCTAAAAGAAATATTACAAGTTACTAGCAAACGAAAAATTACAGCACTCCGTGAAAAGCACGGTTATTAGGTGTATCATGAACAAACGACCAAAGCCGACTGCATACCTTAGTGCACGTTGCCGTAGAACCCTAGAAATGCTTACGCCAACCAGGAATATGAGCGGAAACACCCATGACGACCCCGCAGAAGTGAGCGACCTCGAAGTGCCAGATCCTGTATATATACACAAATTCACCCCCTTTCCCAGCGCGACGCACATTCCCCTGAAACGAGCGACGCAAAGTTCATCGGCAGCCAAAGGGGGCGAATCCGACTCGATGTAACAGCCTCGAAATCAATTGAGGCCTGGCTCAAGCTTTATCCACCGATTATGCAGCTCGTGGCGTAGGCGTTGGCGACTGGGGAACCAGATTACACTCAGTGATGGAAAAATTTTGCACCTTAAAAGTTTAGGACCAAAAACTGTTCAGTTTAAGAAAATTCAAACGTCGAATAGGGTAACGTGCTTACGCCACGTTACAACTATACTGAACGTCACAGTTGTGAATATACGCACCTAATTATGTAAAAATGCGTCTCGAAAATCGGCGGAGAATAAGTACAAACAAAAGCCAGGCTCAGGTAATTAATAGAGACTCTACCACAGTACTTTAACCCTCAAGCGATGGTATATTGTTTGTTGCCTTCTGCTTCTTCCCAGCTATGTTTCCTGTTTGGCTAAATCACATTAAATTAAAACAACCTAATGTATACATTTTGATATAGGCTGTTCACGGTAAGCTGAGCACTTTCGAACGCCCTGCTTAAGATAAACTTGTATACACACTGTGTAGTATTCTGCCAAATGTGTAATTAACATTGCCAGGGGCGTCATCACTTTGTTCATGTGTCGGTTAAGGGAAACTGAGAAATTATTATAAAAGTGAATATTTTACTAATTCCTACATTTGTTTGCATTAAAAAGGTAGAAATCAAAATAATTCTTTTCAGTATTCACAAATGTTTTACTAACAATTTCAATTCAAGGTCAAGCCATGGAACTACCTTCCCCTCGTCGTTGCCAGCTTTACTGGGCGCACGCCAATATGCGTGTACTTTAAAATTACAGGCAGTTAGGGACAGTGACATTTTTCACAGGTAGATTTCAAAAGTTCTCAATCAACCGTGAACATCCTACACTAGTTTTAGAGTCCTGCAAGGGCGTATCAGATGAGTAGAGGTCCAGTGACAAAAAAAACTAACTAACAGGCTTCCATGACACCTAGCCTATACTTAACCAGTCATCGAATCATAATGTTGACTTATACTATTCCCTATCGGTTAATGAGATCATGAAACAGGATTTATTTTTCATTATATAACGAAATTACGAAAAAGGAAATAGTTTTCATTATATAATGAAATCATGGAAGAGGGTTTATTTTTCATAATAACATTTTATGGAGGCTCCTGCCCAAAGGCCGGGTGTAATATTTTAAGCACATTAATATTCATCGCGCTTCTGTCCGAGGGGCAAGCTGTGTTGCCATAAGCGCAATATTTCTTTGGAAGAAAGTATAGAAGTGAATGCCACCACAAAAACAGTTCCCGCTATTGGAAAGGATGCAGGTAATCCCTTGTGACGAGTCGCTTGCGATGTAAATGTCGCCGTCCGCCTAATATGCTAGCGGACAAGTCGTTCGCGGTATTTCACGTAGCCGAGTACTGTCTGGGAGGAACGATGCAATACCAGAACGAATCAGCGAATAGTTTGCTATTCCGCGTACTGTGGGCTAAATATGGCGTAGACTGCACATGCAAACTGCGCAGTAATCAATCTCCATGCTTCGACATTGAACTGATTTTCGTCTACACAACTTCGAAAACCACGAGGTTTCACTGAAAAAAATTTTTTTATGGAAACCACAAAATATTTTGTTAGTATTCACATTGCCAAATAAATTTTGTGGTGAACACTAAATTATTTACTTGTGGTCAAAAATAAATTATTTTATATTAATTAGAAAAAAAGAGGCAGGGTGACCTCTCTACAAAATATTTTTCTCAGTGTTCGGCTAAATTTATAAAACTGTTTACTTAAATAAGTGCTTTTATACGCTAATAGATACTATATATTTCGTAAAATAGTAGGCTTATTATAAAACTAAATGTAACAAATGTATTTTATTATTGCGGAAACGGGTGAATTTGACAGTCGTTTTGGTAATTCTTGAGACAGTGTACACAAAAAATGAAAATCAGTCTGCCTACTATTAAGAGGCTCACCTACCTGGCACATGAACTGTGTTACAGTGTTTGAAATACTGTTTTTTTTTTTGTTCACGAGACTATTAGACATTCGTTCCTTGTGCTGATCCACGAAAAGAACACACACATCAGACGAGGCCGGTAGAATACTTTCAAGACGTCACTTACATTAGTGAACACCATTTCAGAGAACTCCGAAATAGCTAAAAACTGTTTTTTTCCTTCAGATGGATACAGAAATACTCGAGAGCCTTGCATTGAATTTCGCAAAAGACTTTGCACCAATATAATGACAGGGCCGCCACTCGAAGACTCATTGGTGCACGCAGCCAGACGAGAACACCGCGCGCCAGTCCAGAGCCGTGCGCTTAGGGGCGATGGCGCACTTGATACGCCTTACTGTATAGCCTGTATAGCTCACGCACTTCTCGGCGGAAAATAGCTCCAGTAAGGACGAGGCTGCAATCGCATAGGCGAATGCAGCATGCGAAGCGGCCGGAGTCGCCAGCTTCACGCGTGTACTGTTCGGTTCCAGTTTGGACTCGAACCCATTAGGTCTGGAGCCGCTAGACTTGTGGAGTGAGCAGTAAATCCAGAGCCACATCGACGACTCAAGAAAACGGAACGGCCACGCAAGCAGAAGGGATCTTTCAGACACTCACAAGATGTGGTCCTTGTGAGCTTATTTCGAAACATACGCGTGTATATTGTTAACAAGACGCCAGGGAAGTATCTGAGTTCACGAGGGACGGAGTTCTCAATAAAAATAAACAACTATATTAAAGTTTTAATTTCTTTATAATTCTGTAGATATGCACAGGGCTATTATTTGCATTGAATTACCTATCACCAATATTTAATCTTGTTATTCTCAGTAAGCGCAATATTTAAAGTTAGTCACAATTCTAATTAATCTCCTTTTCACTGTATCTACATTGGCAACAGTCACTTCATTCACACTTATTATTTACACATATTCAATCCAAATGTCTATTGCCACCATTCCAAATATCTCTCCCTCACGTATCCAGTTCGATAGTCCCACTCGCCTGTCTCACTTTTCACTGTATCGATACTCCTATTCACTCTCGTAGGTCACTCTCGTCACCACTCGTCGTTCTGCTGGCTCGTCGCTTCGCTGTCCTCGCACACCTGGCTCTTAAGGCCCTACAACGTCCCAATTATAGATTGTCGATTCGGAGGTACGTCGCGGCTTTAATAGACCCACTCCAGAAGGTTCCCCGCACCCCGAGTCTCACTGAGAGAGGCTAGGGCAATGACTGGAACATTCATGCAATGATAACCCCAGCCATTCAACGCCATCGAGGACAGAAGGCGGCACGAACCACGATACGATAGGCTTGTAGAGGCAGAGGCACGCGCGGTGGCACGCCTTTGTAAATCTCCGCGCTTTCCTTGTGTTACCAGTAATGCACTTGAGACACTGCTTCACAAGCTAGAACAGGACGAGGCAGGGGAAGCGACGCAGAGCGGCAACATGTTACAATATGAATACAGCGCCCTCAGCACAAACATTTTTGTTTCCTATGAAATAGGCACGAATATGAAACTTGTTTTACAGTAAACCTTGGGCGAGAACATTTTATTGCAGTACGTAGGTAACGAAAATCAAAAACATACTGACCCTGGAAACCTTCCGCCAGGGGTGAGTGGTATGAAATTTTCAATTGGGTTGTATATATCACAAGTTTGTCGCGCGTATAGTATGATTTCCCGTATCCCGATGTGTAACATACTATACATACGCCAGCCTATTCGCCTATATACACGGCTTCATTAAAGTTTTACCTGAATGCCATCCTTCAACTCCCCCCCCCCCTTCTCCCTTTCCCATGGAATACGTTTTACAGTTTTCTGATATAAAATCCTTCCTAATAACATCTCAATCTTTTTTAATTCAGTAGCTTCAATCTAATGTAACTTTCCACTAGTTATAAAATATTACTGAACTAGCACTCAAGTCTCAAATATTCTCAGAACTTGGCCTCATCTGTTGAAATGTGCCTGCCTATGAATATATCATCCTTTCTAGTCATATGATGTCGAGATACTGACCTTTTTCTTTATCGTTCTACTAAAAAGCCACCTTAATACGAAGGAAATGCCTGTTGCGAAATACATCAGCCACGCTCTCGCCTGTCTATGCAGGTACTGACTGGTGGCTGGAGTCTCGTACTGGAAAACATCCCCTGCGATTGTCGCAGGCTCCTGCAACCGCCTGCATGAGCGGCGACCCTAAGTAGCGCGGCTCCACGGTCGCACCTTGGACAACGCGCCTTTAGTCTCCGGTATACGATGCACTGAGAAAAAGTCCAACAAAATGTTTGCTAGTATAGGGCCAAAACTATATATTTAGTTGCCCAACAATACATTTTGTTGCGTACACCAATCTTAAATATTAACAAAACTAATTTGCTTCATACAACAAAATACCTGTTTCAATAAACAAACCCTCTGTGCTGGATCAAAATACATTAGACTGCCAGCAAAGTATTTTGTTGGATCAACTGTATGTATCTGTTTGGCCACTCGTTTGATTTCCTTCGTTCCAAAGTACAGCTCGAGTGTTTATTTCTATTTTTGGCGACAATTACGTCAGTGTAGTCTATTCGCGGTTTATTTACACTTTTTTAATCAAACCCCATGCATTACGTGTTTGGTTGTTTCCTAAATATTTAATGTATTACAAGCGTTTTATAGCTGTGTTAACATAAAAGTAACTTATTTTTGGTAAAATAAAATTTTTATTTGTATTTTACTTATAAATCATAATATTTAATTTATAATCAACACGAATAAGAACAGTTGATAAAATACGTGTGTCGGTAATGCCAAGTAAGGAACAGTTCTTACGGAAAATGTTATTACACTGATGTGCGTACGAATGTGGCGAGTTGTCTCTTTGGTGTAATTTTTTTAGACTCGGTTAATCTTTGTTTGCACGAGGCGGAGGAATATCCTGGAAGTAGAACTTTAGCAGGGTTTCAGTAAAGTGTGAAGTAACCACGAATGGACTGTAACAGTGTTTATTTCTGAATATATCGAAGCTTAATAATGACATAAACATACTAGTCAAATAAGTTCAGCAGGAAACTAAAAAAGTTAAGCTGTAAAATTTGAAATATTTTTTTTTTTACTCACGTTTTTCACTATTTGAAATGTATGTATCCGAAAACATTCGAGTTTCTTCTCTCATCGCTCTGAGGTTACTAGCGCGCAGCGGTCGGGTGCAGGCGATCTAGGTTCCAATCATGGCCGGGTCTCCGTTATTTTTTTAATACCAACCGAAACTGATTATTGTACCCAGAGCCATGCAAATCTGTGGTTACACCAACCAAATCTCCGTTTGTTTGGCAACCAAGTAAGAACGACGAAATAATTTGGTTACTACAATGAAACGTTTCACTGCCCCTACTCAAACAATTAATTTTGTTGCGCCAAACATACCTTGTTTATTCAACAAAACCTTTTTCTCAGTGTGTCTGTGCCGGGTTTTGCCACCCCCCCCCTAGAAGCTCAGATTAAGTAAGGTACCTTCTACTACGACCTGGGAAGATCACTGTTAAAGTTTGGCAAAGGAAATATTTTCGCCCATAGGTAAGCGCTAGTGTCGGGAAATTACCGGATTTGCTCTATTTTCTACGTTAAAAAACGGAATAATTACAATACTCATAAATCAAATATAAAATAACTCCGTAGCAATGTAAAATCGTTCTCTTTTATTATTCACGTAACTTAAAATTTTAATTAAAAGTCATCTTTTGGAATACCGCGCACGTAGCGGCGAAATTTTTCCCCATGCCAAACTCTCCCGTAAGAAGTTTTACTTAGTTCCTAACCTGAGTAGAATAAACCTCAGATTAAGTTCACATGGGAAGTAACCATGGCCCCAATCACGGCCATGTTTGATCAATACCAGTAATGCCGCGAGCATGTGCCTTTGTAGTTAACTCAGCTCTGAGTCACACTTACGTCACATTCCTACCTCGGGCCTCCAACTGCCCTCATCATTTTAAGGGACGTGAGAAAAAACTCATTAGCCTCGCAGCGACAGGAGACTGAACTATTCCGAAACTACTTGTTGGGTATCAGCAGGTGGCGAGCCAGCACTCATTCTTTAAGGGGGTTGCATCCATTTCATCTTCGATTTTTCTTACTAATCTTCGTAATAAAAATTTACGAACAGACAAAAAAAAATCAAAGATGGACATGGCATAGAGGACTGCCAAACGAATTTTGTGAAATTTGTACGGTTTCAAATATACATGTATTCTCCCACGTGGGATTTACATTACTAAATAATTAGGTAATATTTGATTAAGGCTACAGATGTAAAACTAATCATGCAAGAAAAATAATTTGAATTTAGAAATAACTGTTAAGGTGTTCAGTATGCCTTGAATAGGATGGTTTTTAAATATTGACACCTAAAATTAGGTCATGGATGAAAATACAGAATAGGGAAATACATGTTAATGAAATTATGTTTTTTGAAGCCAATTTTGAAGATAAACTCTTGAAATAAAACCTTAAGTATAAGAAATGATACTCGTAGATCTACATTGAGGCAAATATAACAATCTGTTTTTCAGTAATTTTCTTCTTAATTTATTAAATTGTCTAATTTTCAAAGAAACATGCTGTACATTAATTATACAACAGGCTTCGAAAGCAAAGAAGCACGTATTTTTTCTGCTCAAAAAATTCCCTCGTGGTATATATCTATCTTTAACAGGAACGCAAAAAAAAAAAATTTCATTACTATGTATTTTCCTATACCATTTTCTTAACCAAGCAACAGCCTTAATAAGGCGAGCTATCGCCTGACGCACTGCAGTGGCCGAGCCCTACTTAACCCGCCTTACAGCATACGCACCCCCTTAATACTACGACGAAGGGCTGAAGAGAAGGAAAAAACAACTGTCGGGGGAATTAACGCCTTCGTCGTGGAGCTGCAGCGACTTTATTAAGTTCCAGCGGATCCCTTTGTCCGATGGCGTCGCTCCTTTTTTTTACTTCTCTTGCCGTTCTCCTGGGCCTCGTCCTGGAGGAAATTAAGGCGCAGGGGCGGCTGGGCGCGCATACCAGTGGCGGGCGTCTGTTTTCGTGCACGCGACGGGGTACGGGGNGCAGGGGCGGCTGGGCGCGCATACCAGTGGCGGGCGTCTGTTTTCGTGCACGCGACGGGGTACGGGGGTGCGTTGGGGGCGCAAAGAAAGTTTATGTCGGCGAGAGCCAAATAATCAAGGCGTTGCACCCCTCTTCCCCCGCTGACAAGGTTCTTGTATAGCACGTGCGCCTAGAGAAGACGGGTTATGGCAGAGGGGTTGTGGAAAGGGGTGGTGTAGAGCGAAAGAAAGCGTAATTTTATCAGGTCGGACGGCGGATTCTTTTGTCGCGCCTGCAGGCGAAGAAGGAAGGACGGGCAAGAGGACGTGATAAAGTCCTTTGTTCCGGGGCCTGTTCGGCGAGGCCCTAATTTGCCGGCCGGGNAGGCAGACGAACTAAGGGTAGATTTACGATATGTTCATGCAAACTGTAGCTAATTAAAATATTTCATTAAAAAAATTACAGAATTTGTTTTATTCAGTATTTTCTTCCTTTGCACTTAATCTAGAATTTCACTGCCTAAAAATTAAATTGCACAGCATTTCAGTTCCCTTATGGAATTAATGATTACGATGATTGTACTAAATGTTTTCCAACACTGCCCTTGCTGAAGTTTTATAGATTCGGTTTCAAATGATTCTCGAATACAATAAATCTGTTCTGTGCGCATGGAATGAGAGGGAGATTTCCTTTGAGTTAGCTCACCTACATTTTTAGCAGGTCGTATGCTTTTTCAGAGTTTCCGTAAGGGCTAGGATAGGAAAATATCAAATAGATTGTATTCGTGCCCATTGTCGGCCGACTTATTAACATTACACGTGATGTCATTAATTTGAAATAAAAAAATATATATACCCTACTTCTCCGATATTTTTATCTAAACAGGAATTAAAATTAACTACTGTAAGGAAGTATATACCGGAATCCCTCTTTCTATTTTTTTAACAGCAATTCTGATATGTATTTATGAATAAATTTGTACATATAATTTATATATATTATATACTCTTTTATGAACTGTTGTAATGAACTGTCATACTATTATATACTACATATTATGTATTGTATTTCTAATGCAATATTAAATATAGTGTTCTGAAATTTGGCAGTTTTTGGCACAAACAATAAGTTCCATAATATCACTACCCTTTAAACACTATGCATATAGTAGCAGAATTTTCGACAAAGTACCCAGTTACGCAGCGGCAGTAGGTGTGTATTGTTAGTAAAGGTTAGTATTTAGCCTACTGCAAAGGGAGCTCTACAAGTATTTATGACGAGAAAATGTGCAAGTACGACCATTCTTCGTTTAGTGAACTTATTTCCCAATTGTGCAAGTATGTTAGTTAAACGGATTTTCTTATAGCATTTTAAAATCTTGGTATATTTTACATGGAAGGGAGAAATTGTAATATTGAGATGTAAATATATGGAATAATGTATTTTTATGTGACGTANGTATATTTTACATGGAAGGGAGAAATTGTAATATTGAGATGTAAATATATGGAATAATGTATTTTTATGTGACGTAAATACATATTTTGTAATAATTTTTATTGTGGGCGGAGGGGAAGGAAAAGAGGGTAGATTCTGAGAGCCCTAGCTAATTATAAGTATTAAAATAATTGGGTTTTTGTTCAACACCGCTTTTTCATCATTATGCTTTTATGGTAAATTAAATTTATAAATTATACTCTCAATTAATTACGGATGATATTATTACGGGGTGGGATCTTTGGGCAGTACACGTGGCCGGCCGCTGTTGCAAGCCAAAATTAACTCAAAACAAANTATTATTACGGGGTGGGATCTTTGGGCAGTACACGTGGCCGGCCGCTGTTGCAAGCCAAAATTAACTCAAAACAAATGCACTCGCGTTTACTTGTGTGACAACAAGTATGGAGTGACAAGTTATTCCTCAGGAACCTCCATACCGAACCTGTTTGAACGCAGGGTCGGATTTTAACAGGCCTCGCAGAAGNGACAAGTTATTCCTCAGGAACCTCCATACCGAACCTGTTTGAACGCAGGGTCGGATTTTAACAGGCCTCGCAGAAGCTTTCCCTGGAGAACGTACGGAAAATTGCATAGTTTTACGCTGGCTTCATTGTGCGGTTTTCCAGTAGCGTCGCACTGAGAAAAAAGAATTTTGTTGATTCAAACAAAGTTTGTTTGGCGCGATCAAATTAATTGTTTGTATAGGGGAAGTAAAAAAATTACATACCGACTGCCTCACGGGGCGCGGGCACTATGCGCTGACTCGGCTCTATGAGGGGGTTTGGGGTACCTCGACCCCTCCCTCCCCCAGGCAGACCCACTCATGATTCCGTCGCCGGGTGGCCGGGAATGATTGACAGCTGACCTGGCTAGCGTCACAGCCCCTCCTACCCCCTGCTGGAGAAGCCGACGACCTTAGAGGATGCACAAGAATATTCTGTGAACCAGGACCCTTGGTGCAACGTTGCATTTGAAGAAATTTCTGGGCGATGACCCACGACCCTTTAAATATCGCCGCGCTCCGAGGGTCGGTAGTCTTGGTAGAAGCCTTCTGGCTGAAAACGGTAACCGAGCGAAGTCGAGTGCAGCAACGGACATCGGTGAAAAGAACTGGCCACGACGGGAGATTGCGAGACGACGGCGGACGACGTGTTTGTTGCGTGGCAGGACGAGAGGGCATGAAACCCAACGAGTGAAGGTTACTGTGCATGAGAGCGCTCGGAGAACTCTAGAACTTTGCGGACTGGTGGGATCTGAACTTAACTGAGGTGTGACTGAATGAACATGTGGTACGGATTATATTGTAAATATTGGAACTACCAAATATGGGCATATTATTAAATATATTATGACAGACTGTTTATTGGGGCTGATTCTAGTTAAATTATTTGTATTAATTTATTTGATGATAGTGTTAACTGAATTTGATAGAATTTATTTATCTGAAATAGCAAGAGATAAAAATTTTTAAGTGAGACATTTAAACGAGTGTATTTTCTTTGGAATTACAGTAAATAAATTAGGAATTTATACTTAACTCTTTTATTTAATTAAGACTTCCAATCCTTAACGAACTTGTTNATTACAGTAAATAAATTAGGAATTTATACTTAACTCTTTTATTTAATTAAGACTTCCAATCCTTAACGAACTTGTCTAGCCTACTGACTTTGAGAGATTGTAAAAATATTTTGTTGCTGGAACCAAGATCACCTTCACTCTCGAATACGCCATAGCAACCTCAGCTAAATTGACTACTGAGAAAATAGGAATTTTTAAAAATATCTTTATTTAAAATAATGGACAACGTGCGCAGATAAATATTTCAAGTTTCTCAGCTTTACTTTTTAATTTCCTGTTAAACTTGTTATATTAGGGTATTTATACAATGGTTAAGCATCAGTAATTTCACTAACGAACACTGCTACTTTCGTTAATTGTCACAAAAAATTTAAAAAAAAATTATTGAGCAAAATTTTTGAGCGGAGGCAATTAAATGAGCTTCCAAACCAATGCATATTGAGCTTAATATTTTATTGACAGTCTAATTTTTTTCGCGCAACACAGAGGTTTTGTTTATTCAAGAGTGTACTTTGTTAAATGAACAAACTTAATTTTTTGTAGCAACTATATGCAAACAATTATTTTGTAGGCTATTGAGTGCGTTGTACGGTAGTCAGAACTGTACCGTCCACACAGATGTGCGGGCGGGTGATAAAGAGGTTCGTTGGAGCGCCGGCCGGAGGGTGTAATGACCTCGTGCTGGCGGCCAGCCTAACTTTTTGCTCCAGCGCGGCAGATAAGGAGGCCGCCGCCGTGGATGTGAACGACGATACTTAATCGCAAGTGGATGAAGAACATGCTCGAGTGTCCGTAGTAGCCCTGGAAACATCACCGCCACTATTCATCACGCCACAGCAGCTTTTTTTGAGACCGATAAACGTGGGAGCGGTAAGGGTGACACTGCCAGGCGCATCAAATGCCCCGTCTCCGCTAAGCGCAACGATCCGAACTGGTGCGCAGTCTTCTCGTCGTATTGCGAGTACCAATGGCACTTTCAGCGGTAGGAAAGTTCAAGCTGACGTTTCTATTATGGAAAACAGCGCGTTGGAAAAGCCATTTGTAGCCATTTTGGAGTACTGTAAATTTGTGTTTTTAACGTGCGTGACATCTGAGAAATGTCCACCCAACACAACACTGACTTGACGTTGCAAAATGGCGGGATCTAGCGAACAGCGATAGCCTTGAAAAATGAAAGCACTGTATTTAAATTTTAAAGCATAGTATGAGAGCTGCATGTATTTTAGACCGGTTCTCAAGCCTCGCAAAACAGTTTACGTGTGACAAATATTCAAATATTTCTAGAGCGTTACTGCGTTTTTACACATAACAGAAGAGAACTATAAATTATCGCCATAGGCTCATTGTGCTGAATACGCACGATATGAAACACAGCTGGACATGTTAAAATAGACCAGTTGGTAGGATGTTAGATTCTGTAAAGAGGATAACGTCATGCACCCAAGGAGNCACCATCACCCTTTGCCGTTCTCCAAGCCATACTTTTTTTTTCGTTGGCAATATTTCTGTGTGTGGCAAAATATTGTACTTCATTTATCTAACATCGGGATGTCTTTTTAAGGCAGAAGAAAATGCAAGAAAAATTTTAAGACACAGGTGTTAACATCAGTTTAGAACAAAATTAGTTTTGCCGCAACATTAACACCAACATTAACTTTGACAGTACCGTCAGGAAGTAGCACTGTTACAGAATTACGTAATTTTACATTTTCATTAATAACAGTATATTTAATTAACAGAAACGTTAGTTACTGACGGTTCACAGATAAAAAATTACTGTATACATAGTCTATTCACGGGTTTTTCACACTTTTTGAATCAAATTTTTGAAAAATAATCCTGTCTACAACTCGTTTTGGTTGTTTCCTAAATATGCAATGTATCATAAGCGTTTTATTCTTGTGTTAACATAAAACTACTTTATTTTGGGTTAAATTTAATCTTTCCTAATGTTTTATCTTTAGTTTAAAACATTTCGTTTATAGTTACGCAAATAAAATAAAGAGAAAATACGTGTGTCGGTAATGTCTAGTAATAAATAGTTCTAACCCAAAATGTTATTACACTGAGTGGGCACTGAGTTGTCCCTCTGGTGTAATTTTCTGTACTTATTTCAGCTTTGTTTGCGCGAGGCAGCGGAATATCCCGTAAACAGATCTTTAGCAGGGCTTTAGAAAAGTTGGAAGAGGCCTTGAATGGTTCATTGTAGTAACATCAATACTGGTGGCACAACATTGGACTTTTTTTCTTTTGTACGTCTTAGGCGAAGTGCTTAATTGAGCACGGAGGGTAAGTAAACAGGATGCTGGCGAGCACGCAGATGACCCGCTGGCGCCATTACCGAGCGTCCCCCCCCCCTCCCC
>NQII01000032.1:2177543-2212413 GCA_002778355.1 Clitarchus hookeri
TGGACGTACGAGAAATACATGTAACCCATGTCAAAATTCATTATTTTATTATATTAATTTATTATTATTTTGTAGTTAAAATTTCAGAAGAAAGCAGCTCATAACATCATGCGATATATCCCAGATCCTTCAGTTTACTAATTATTGACGATATCTTGTTAATGTGCATGAGATAACAGCGTTTTTGAAGGTCAATCAAATATCTGAGTCTATCGACAAGTTCATTAGGGTATTCGGGAAATAGGTAGCCAGTATTCTCGGCGTCTTCTTCCTTCTTCGTCTCGCACATTGCAGAAAATGTGGAGAAGGGCTCTGACAGAACATCGAGAAAATCACAATTTCTTTCAGCACCATCACTGTCTTCATGTTCATTTTCATCAATGCTGTTTTCATTATCATCTTCACTTCCTGTTTTGTATTCTCTTTTAAATTTGCTTTTATTTGTAGCATGAGTTGTATGATCATCAGTATTTAGAGCTGACGACAGTTTATTTTGAAGTTCGTTGACTTCACGCGAAAGTCTTGTAAATGTACATTCTACGCAAACCGACACTACTGCACTCATTCGCCCGTGCATTAACCGTCTCATCATAATCGACTATGGAATCAGTACTCATCGATGCAGCAAGAGGTATTGCCAGAACACTTGCTGACTCCCAGTAAACAAATCCTTGCAATTCTTGGCATGGTTCTTCAATGTATCTCCTTGCATAAAGTGCATGAGACGAAGGTCGTAATGCTTCATCGCGCGAAAAGGACTCTTCGTACAGATGATTCTCTCATGCCGACGAGCATTTTGACTGAAGATGAGAACTCGATCACAGAATCGACTCCAACAACGATCAGGCTCCGATGATGCAGATCGCTGCTCCATGTTCGTTGAGGTCAAAAGCAGTCCTTCGTATTCGCAATTCATCTTCACTGTATAGCGAGAGAATGCTTCCAAATCGATGTTAACTTCTCGGCGCCTGAACATGAACTAAGGTTTCAGCGTGTGTCAGCGCTCTTTATATACTTTCTCCCATCCCTCAGAAAGAACCGTCAGATTGTTTCTATTTTTTTTTTTTACGATTTGAGGCCTCTAACTTAGGGTTTTAAGCCATGCATAACCTTCGTAAATTGCTTTAAACTTTGTATCAGTTGCCCATGAATATTAAAAAGTAAAAAATTAATATATAAACATCGCTAAAAAAAGGCTTGAAAAAACTCGGGTCTTTAATTGAATTGCGAACCACTTATCTTACCCTGATACCCATATCTGATAGTTAAAACCGTCGTTCAGCCTTTACTATGAGTTCCTAAAACGGTCTCTTAATTTCTTTGTAAGTCCGAAAGTGAATTATTAATTCTTTTTATAGTTTTAGGTCTTAACTCAGGTCCCTTACCTCATCTTTGGAGGTGGATTATTTCCTTATATCAGGTACGCGTGAATACTAAATAGTTAGAAATTAGAGTAACTAAAGAAATTAATATACGAACATCGCTAAAAAGGCTTTAAAAGCTCGAGTCATCAATCGATTTGCAATCTCATTATGTCATTCATACTCCTATATCCGATGGCTAAAACTTCCGTTTCGCCTTTAATATAAATTCTTATAATATTCACCGAACACTGGGAAAATTACCACTTTTTTTCTATGTCCGATAGAAAATTATTATTTTTTTTAAATTTCAGGTTTTGAACTAAGGATAACTAAGAAAACTAGAATAACTAGAAAAATGAGAGAATTGGAGACCAGCCTGTTCTGTATAGCAATCTCCAAACGTCTGTATCGTATGTCATCCAAAGCGATTCCGCTTTAGCACTGAAAGAAATATTTTTGCGAACGCAGATGTACGAGGTATAGAATAACAAGGGAGAGGAAGCGGAAGTGACGTGGGTCGTTATGGGAGCCCGTGTCGCGGGGAAACCCGGAAGTGAGCAGGGAAAACACGAGACCTCACTCTGACCTTTGACCCACGCAGCGGGTTCCCGCCATCGGCACGCCAGGTGGGTACACCCTTTTTTTAACCCTCAGTGGGGGAAAACCGCGGAAAAATCGCGGTCACGTGCCAGGTCGACAGGGTGGGCATTTTACCGTATCTTCTCCCTTCCACTGGCAAACGCTTCACCAGTTGTCTCCCGGGCGCACTCTACACAGTAAAGATTTTCTGTACATTTTATGGAGGCCGCGGAGGCGTAGTGGGTAGAGCGCTCGCTTCCCACCAAGACGAGCCAGGCTCGACTCGTGACTCCCCCACCCACCCCATGGATTTTCGCACGTGGGGATCGTGCCGGACGATGATGCTGGTCGGCGGGTTTTCTCGGGGATCTCCAGTTCCTCCCCCTCTTGCATTCCGGAGTGGCTTCGTGCTCGCCTCGCTTCTCAAGACCCCGATGTTTAGAGCCGCCCAAACGTCGTCACATCTCTGGAAACTAATTGTCAAAGATATTATTTACAACACATTGTTTTCTTAAACACACAAAATTATTTACGTTATTCCATGTTCATAATATAATATAAATATACCGTATTTGCTTGTTAAAATTAACTATGGGCTGTTCACGGTAATCTGAGAACTTGCTTAATATCATATATTGTGTATTCTTCCGCCTTACATACAAATAAAATTGCCTTGGGCCGCATCACATTATTCATGCATAAGTCAAGTGAAACTGTAAAATTATTATAAAAGTAAATATTTTACAAATTTGTTAATTTTTACACTTCGATGCATTCAAAAACAGGAAGCAAAGGAAATAATTTAAGTTATCANGCCCCCCCTCCCCATGCCTTCCGGGTGAGGACCAGAAACCACCTCTTTTTTGCCACCCGGTTGCTGCAATTTACGTACCGTAGCAGCGCATTTTCAATTTATTTCCGTCGACCAGAAGCATAAATGATTAACTCGCGGATTACAGGCTCTGAATGGATTGCCAATTTTCTATCGTTAAAATTTTTTTTTAACACAGTTATGTTTTATTTTTGGTTAACCTTTTTCAGATCGATGTTTCCGACTACGAAACATCACCGACCCACGAGACACGTTTGTGTAGAACACCGCCGAATGGTCAGAAGTTGGCAATCGTGCGAGAATTGTTCGGACTCAAAGGTATAGTCTGTTCACGGTTACTTCCAAATTTTCTGAAGCCCTGCTAAAACATTAATTCCAGGGTATTCGTCCATCTGATGCAAACAAAGATTAACGAAGTATAGAAAATAACACCGAAGGAACAACGCACCGGATGCAACATTATTTTGCGTAAGACTTATTTATTACTAGGAGTTCCCTACACATCTTTTATATCACTGTTTTATTCATAATAATTATAAATTAAATATTTTAATTTGAAGATAGAATATTTAAGTTCAATATAAATACAATAAGGTAATTTTATTTTAACACATGCATAAATAGCTTGTAAAAGCAGTTCACGATAAAGTGAGCACTATTAAAATCGACCTTAAAAAAAATCACTGCTCCTTCCTGCATATATTTTAACGGGCGCACTGAGGGACATGCGCCCAGTAAAGTTCCTAACGATGGAGGGGAAAGTAGTTCCATGTTTTAGCGTCGAATAAAAAGTGATAACTTAACCATTTGTGATAACTTAAATTATTTCTTTAGCTTTATGTTTTTTAATGCATCGCGGCGTAAAAAACGAGCAGATTTATCAAATAATTACTTTTATAATAATTTCATAGTTTCTCTTGACCGACGCATGAATAAAGTAACGAGGTCCATGGCAATGCTAATCTTACATAATGCGGAAGAATACACCACGTGCATGCAAGCTGATCTTAGACAGGGCTTTCAGAAGTGCTCAGCGACCAGCCTTAAATACGTAACATATTTAATAAAATCAAACATATCATAGATGGAGTGATTTTTCAGAGGTCTGATTAAAAATTTGTGAAGAAACCGCGCACAGACTATACTATTACATTACGCCTGAGGGGAGTATCTGGGTTCTTGAGGGATGGAGGTCTTAGTAAAAATAAAATAACTAAATTTGATTTCTAATTCATTCACACAGCTATTATTTACAACAATAAATTATATATCTCCACTATCAGTAATTTTATTTCTCAGTGAGCGCAATATTTAATGTCTATTTCAACTCTAATTGACATTCTTCTGTATACTTCTGTTTAGTTATTGTCAATTAACTCATACTCATCATTAGCACGTGTTAAGTATATCAGTTGCCATCATTTGTAACGTCTTTCACTTACCCATTTATTCCAATAGTCCAGTCTGCCAGCTGCACTCTTCACTGCTTGATACTCGCAGTCGCAGATTTCCCTTCCGACTACGCCTGGCTTGGAGGCCTGTCACACTTTTATATAAGTCGCCCTGGTAATCTGGAAGGTTCAACGCACCCCGAGCCACGCTGAGAGAAAGCGGTCAGTAATCCAGAGCATTCTTCAGATAAACGCAGAAATCCTATCCGCCGAAGGTTAGGAACGGCGAGTCGCCAAAGGGTTATCGCGGCAGAATGCCTTCATATCTCAAAATGCTGGTAGGATTTTCGCTCGCTTGTCATTCAAAACATTCCTTTGACTTGCCGCCCCACTTATCACTACTCTGTCCTTCTCTTCCGCCCGCTCACACGGGGCGGGTCAAGGTCAGCGGCGCAGACCAGCGACATGTAACAATACACATTGTAATGAATAAATGTTTTGCTAAGCATACCTAAAACGGGTTGCAGGGACGCAGTAAATTATGACTCATTGAACATTTAACATTATAAAATAACTATTTAACTACAAACATTACTAGCTATTTGCGGAGAGAGCTATAAAAGAAATAACAGGCTGTTATTTGATTAACAGTTAAATATATTACCACGATAATTTTCTATTAAAAGCTAATTAGTCTCTCCCCACCTTGTCCATGTCGCCGTAGGCTGATTCAGGCGGCGGTTAGCGACGGCCGGACACACCCATCTCCAGACGTCCTCTTGGTACGATGCCCCGATGACAAAAGACGCCATTCACCGCGTCATTGTTTATCAACTACATTTTCCGGTAAACATTTCCGTAAATATACGAAACAAATTTAACAGTGCAAGCGCTCATTGCCCGGACAATGCTCTGCAATTATGCTGGAATTATAGATTCATAAAACTGTTTTCGCTTCCGCATTCTATAAAGTGCCCCGAAGAAGACAGGTTTGGGCGGCTCTTAACAGCAAAATCTTGAGAGCCGATGACGGTGAAGCGAGGTGAGTATGGAGCAGCACTGGAATACAAGGGTGGGGGAAACGGGAAATCTCCGAGAAAACCCGCCGACGACCCCACCGGGAATCGAACCGGGTTTCTTTTTGGCGGAAGGCGAGCGCTCTAGCCGCTGAACTACCGCGTCCCCTTCAGTGCTCTTGATTTCGAGTGTGTGCGTCTCTCCGCCGGCAGACAGCTTTACGGGAATTTTTTTTTACCAGGAATGTTGGCTCTACTGAGAGTACTGGATCCGAAAAGATCACGGGCGCGTGTTAAGCAGACCTGCCAAAACTCCCTGGCAGTGAAAAAATCTTAGTTGCCAATCTAAAAGCATTGAACTTCCCAACCTGAATAGAATAAACCTTATCCTAACCCTCTAAAGGGAGAGTATCCTTGCCATCTTGCATTTACGTATATGTCTCTATAAATGAATTTGAGGTGTCAATATTCAAGATTGTAAGCTTTTATAAAAAAAAAAAATTCAAGCTTGTTAAGGCACGGGGAACATCTTGAAAAATTTCTCGAAATCGAGCGTATTTTTCTCACGTGATTAGATTCACGCCTGTAACCGTGATCAAAGGCTCCATCATTATTTAATAGTTTTTGTCCTGCGTGCAAAGTATAGATATATATATATATATTAAACCGTAAAAACTTCAACAATTCTGTTGTTAGCGCCACAACTGCTGGCGAGTGAACTTACGGTGAAAGGGGTGCGGCCTGCAAACGGGAGAGGTAGCTGCGCGCACAGCCTGCTGCAGCCTTAATGCCGTGCTGAAAACATTAGTCTCTGTATGTTCAGATGCTTATTACACGATGCGCGTCGAATGATTTTTGTAACAGTTTGTACACAGCCGGGCCGTCACTAATATCAGCTGTTTGATTAAGCCCCTGTCACACTGTAAAATTTTTCTGTCAAACTGCTTCCAATAACTTTGGTCAAATAAAGTTGGACAGTTATGACGTCATCGAAACGTCATAAACGCCGCCATATTTGTCTGGGAAATTTTGATGGCTTCAGTTTCCATGAAACATTTGAAGATTGTACCGGTTCTAAAATTTTTTTGATGTCTGACGGTCTCAGCCAACCAGAATCATGGACGACAAAAATTGACGTCAAGAAACTTAAAAATAACGAACAACTGCTGGAAACGAATTTGGTTATGAAGATGATTAATTTATGTAGAAGCTGTCTGGGCATGAATGCTATTTCAAGTCAATATTATATATAATATTACGAACTCAGAGATATTAAATTTCACTGTGCAGTTGTGCAGGAAACATCTCTGATAAAATTTTTTAAATTAAGTAAAGAGGTGCAAATAAATCAAAACATTTCTTTCATTTCTTCCTATAATGGACTGCATAGAAACACGACAGCAGTATCTCACTTTAAAAAATTATTTTAAATAAAAATTCAGATGACGTCGTCCCAGTAAAAAAAACGTTGACAGTGTGACACATTTTCAAACACATTCAAGATTATTTCATAAAATTTGCTGGAAGAAAAAAATTTATGGCTGTATTTCATCTTCAAATTTATTGTCAAATATATTTCAAGGCGAAAATTTGACAGTCTGACAGGGGCTACAGACCTCATCCACAACAGAATGCGCTGCAGAAAATGTAATTTTATTTACGTCAACCTACATCCTAAAGGACTGTTTCCTGCGTTTTATTTTTCACCAAGAGTGCTCGTGTTTTCATTTCCGTATCCGTATTACTTCTGAAAAATTGCAACTTTAAGACAGCTTTCAGCGAAAATATTGTTACCCTTAAGAAAACCTCTTAACTACATTTTTCGTAGTTTCTAGGATATTGTGCCATTAAATCACACAAAAAAAAAATCAACTCATCGTCTACGAAAATCTTGTATTTCCAGGAATTTTGAGAAATAATCTAAAAAGAAAAAACAGAAACTTCGTATCTCCAATATGAGGCTTCAAACAGCGAAAAACTCTTACACCAACCTCTTATATTTAAAGCAAATTTATCTCTAAATCTGATTAAACAAATTATTAATAATAATTTGGTTTGAAAAATAATAAATTAATTGCTAAATCAAAGTAATTACGTGGAGGGGTGAGATTTGGGCGGCTCTTAAAATCGAGGTCTTGAGAGCCGATGAGGGTGAAATGAGGCGAGTATATAGCAGCGCCGGAACGCAAATGCGGGAGGAACGGGAGATCCCCCAGAAAACCCGTTGACCACTGGCATCGTCCGGGACAAAAGTAATTACGATTTTTATCTCCTGTAAAATACTAGTTTTTGGAGTTTTCCTCATGTGGTTAGTGATAACTGAGTTTATCATTGCACATCACCTCATATTCAGTAAACAATTAAGACAAAAGATATAAGGTAATACCAGTAATGCATATTAGAAAATATAAGTAATCCCTGTATATATATATATATATATATATATATATATATTCTCTGTTTTATGGCTATGACTGTAAGTTGTACATTACTGAAATATGCTACAGAACTTTCACAAACGTCTGACTAGCATGATAATGAACAGTGGATGTAATACTCTGAATTCAGTTGCTTACAGCGACTTTTGTATGAACAATATAGCGTGTGTGTGTGTGTGCGTGTGTGTGAGGGGAGGGAGGGAAGGGGTTATTAAAATATGAAAAATTACGGGTCCCAAAGAAGTGGGTTCAATACATTTGATACCGAATACGTACCTTTTTACATGCATATGCTGTATATATGTATGCAATTATATATTTATTTATATAATATGTACGTTATCGATGTTCCAAAGTGAAGCTTAAGGTATGTGTGCACCTTGGACAGATAAAGTTGAAAAACTGTTTATAGAATATAATGGTATATATATTTAAATTAATGAAGAATTTCAGCCACCGGCTTACGTTATTACGCCAAACCTCACAATTTCCAAAGAATTCGCTATAACTTTCAATGTAAGAAGATGTCTAACATTACTGGGCAATTAAACGTGCGGGTACGAGGCCCGTATGCAAGAAACTGTAATTTAATTTGTCTAAATTTCTCGTGAACACATAAACGCACAGTCATAAAAGTTTACAAGAGAGACTTAATTATACTAACACATCTTCTCATGTAAACGGCAACTTCATGTTGCTGTATAAATTTACCAAAGAAGTGAATCTAGTTATGTTAGACCGCGTGCATTGTGGTTTGACATTGTTGCAGTTTTCTGACTACATGCTCCTTAGCGTACAGTGCGGACATATGCAAATTTTAAAGCTACATTTTAATGTTTCTTTTTGTTTTTACCTCTTCTTTACATCGGTAGGTTTACAGTGTGCCGGCCGACCTACATACATTTACGAAACGTGAAATTAAACCTAACTTATATTATTGGGAGATTAAAAGCAGGACGTCTCTCATTGCAAAGTTGCGTTCAAATCAACTGTGCCACCAAGGTAGGTTCTCATTGCGGTTGGGTTTTTTATCTTTCAGAAAAATAAGGAAATAAAGTCGTGTTTAAACGTATTCAATTCCAAAGTACTGTATTGAGGTCGTGTTGCCAACGAGCAGCTGATTTGTAACTGCAGCAGTCCAATGAAAAAAAATAAACATAACAATAAAGTGACTAAATGAGGGCGAGATTTTTTTAGGAATGACACATAAGCAGCTACTGACAGCAATTCCAGGTGAAACTAAAGCTGACTCCGCGTTGAAATCGAATGTTACATAAATACAAATTTATCTAACATTAATTAATTTTGGCGAAGGCTAAAATAATTCGTTCATGAGGGAGCGAGCGAGGCGAATTACACTCTAAGAAATTATTTTCCAAAATACCACATTAATGTACTATACGGATAAAAGCTGTTCACGGTAAAGTGAGTACTTTTAAAGTACCTGCTTAAGATCTATTTGTATGCACGTTTTGTATACTTCCGCCATATGTAAAACTAACATAGCCATGGGATTGATCCCTTTATTCATGCGCTGGTCAAGTAAAATTGTGGAATTATTAAAAATAGAAATATTTTGCAATTTTGTTATTTATCCTTTTATATGTATTAAAAGTACAGAAAGTAAAATATTATGGTCTGAGTACTTTCAAATGTTTGCCAACACCTTTAATCCAACCTTAAGACAATGAACTACTTTCTCATCGTCGTTACCAACGTTACAGGACGCATGCAAGCCAGTGTGCCCGTTAAAATACACGCAGGTAGGGGCAGTGACATTTTTCACAGGCTGATTTAAAAAGTGCTCACTTAACCGTGAACATACTTTAGTGAGCAATAGCAAATGGTAAAGTTTGTTCCCATACACTCATGGTTGGGTTCCAAAATTTGCTCAGGAAACAGTTAAATGCACAGGAAAGTCCTGAATTTTGTACAGTAGGTTTGCTAAAACATTTTCTCTTTGCAGCTTTACGTGTGTTGGGTATGAGCAGCTGTGTAAGTCGTATCGACGTGGGGCTAGTCACGAGCATGTCACCCTAAGAGACACTTGGCCACAGGACTTGCAGTGAGCGAAGAGATTTGGGCGGCTCTTAACAGCGAGGTCTTGAGAGTCGACAGCGGTGAAGTGAGGTGAGTATTGAGCAGCGCCGGAATGAAAGGGCGGAAGAGACGGAAGGTCCCCGAGAAAACGCGCCGACCAGCGGCATCGTATGGCACGATTCCCGCATGCGAGAACCCGGGAGCGACGTGGCCAGGGGATTGAAACCGGTTCGCCTTGGTGGGAGGCGAGCAGGCTAACCTCTCAGCCACCGTGGCCCTACAGGACTTGGGATTTACGTCGCTGGTCGCAGCAAACCAAGAGAAGGGACTGGCGGGGAAGAGGTACGGGGACATCGCCCAACACAGGAGCCCACTGTGTGTCTCTTCTTATCCCGCCGGGTCGCCGCTTAGCGCCCGGGCCACTGGCTTTAACGGCCGGCAGACGGCGTCAAAGGCCACTCCAGGAGGGACCTACCACCACTCGCACGACGCAATTACCAGCCCAGCCCCCCGCCCATCAGTCGGGAACCTCTCAACTCCCAAACCCCACCCCCTCTTGTCAGCAGACCCCCTACACCCACGTCCACGCGTCTCCCGAGTCGGGGAAACTAATTACGCCTTCATAATTACCATCGCAAAAGCTCTCTCCCGCGCGCGCGACGCTCTTCGGCCTCGTCAAGGCCGTATTACAAGAAATATCGGCTCCCCGGGCCGTCGACGGCAGAGCATCGCTCCCCTTGACGCCGGGGACCTCCATTATTCACGTCCCCCCGGNGGGCCGTCGACGGCAGAGCATCGCTCCCCTTGACGCCGGGGACCTCCATTATTCACGTCCCCCCGGCAAAGGCGACGGCCTTCGTCACGCCAGCCCAACTCTTGCCCGGCTCCAGTTAATGCGGAGTTTACGGCAGGAGGAGGAAGTGGGGTGTAGGAGGCTTAACGAGGTCCCCGTCGAAGCAATAAAGCAGTCGTCGACGTCGTGAAAGCGAGGCATTGCAAGGGAACAGTCCCCCTTCCCTCCTCGTAGAAAATTAACGCTGATGTGCTGTGATTACGCGGGGAGTGTACTAGAAGGGCACGGTGGTGGGGGATTCGGCAATTTCGTCCTCCTTCTCCTCAGAGACTAATTAATAAAACCAGGAAGCTGTCCTCCACGTGCGTCCACGTGCGTCCACGTAGCGTGTAGGTTGGCAAGTCGGCAGGACACCAAGGGACTTCAGCAACAATGCTACGTAGGAATGTCAATACTGAAAAAAAATATCGGTATTATTTATATTGGTTATTTATAAAAGTATAGTTTTATGAAACGATGTATCGAAAGAAAAAAAATAAATTTTCGGGACACCTGAATCAGATTGTTTTTATATTAAAGAACTTGGCAAATGTAAAATTGCTTGTAATACTTCATATTGAGGACACGAGGTATTGCAGACATATGTGGTCCCTGATTTTGATGCATGCTACCAAAGCAAATATGGTAAATTTTTTAATGCAATTTTTGTATTCAAAACAGAGTTTTTTAAAAGATCATTTTAAAAATATTTAAATCCGATACCTGAGAAAAGATATTGATTTCGATAAAATATCGTTGAAATATATAGACGATTTATATCGACATATCGTTAATATATATCGATATTTTTTCAACATCCTTGTAGACAACGACTGTTGTTCCCTTCTTGAGAAATATTCGTTTGCGAATTCGGAAGCCTGTGTTGGTTTCCACCTCGACTTTTATTCTGTCGAATTTCGCTCTACATGAGTTTTATTTGGCTTGGTGAACGTTATCAAGCGTTTTCCTCAGCCGCGCAAATTTGCAAACACTAACGAATTAAAAATATCAAACAGTTAGGCATCAGAGAAAGTTTTAAGCTGGTTCCACAATTCAGCGATGCGTACCGCCGAGCTACACCTGCTGTTTCTCAATCGAGCGATGATCTGTCGGTGATGGACGCCGTTTGAGTTGGTGCTGCTGTTTATTTCAAAGGGAAAAATTAGATTTTTTTTTTACCTCACGAATGAAACAAACGATGCGCGAAAACACACCGACACTGTCAGAGTCATATATTTTAAGCGGGTAAACGGAAAAAAGAAACGAGGCAGTATGACCACGATGAGCGATGGAACCTATGCAGCAGCATACAGCGAGTACTAGGGACGTGTAAAACGAAGGCGTTTGTGATTTCTGGACGATCGCCATTTATATTGTTTCGGGAAAGGAGTGTGCAATTTAGTCCGTCACTTTTTCAAGTAGAATCATTTTACAAATCGACAATTCGAGCGCTTTGCAAAGCTTACACTAAACCCCAGCGAAGTAAAGCGGTAAGACGTGCAAAAACTTTTGTGTTTAGAGAAGGTAAATTGAGTTAATGGTAAACTTACTATGAGATATAGTCTATTCGCGGTTTATTCACACTTTTTAAATGAAACCTTTGAAACAACACCCCATTTATGACGTGTTTGTTTGTTTCCTAAATATGTCATATATCACAAGCGTTTAATTCTTCTGTTGACATAATACATTTTTCTCATTTTTGATTATACTAAACTTTCATTTATATATTTTTTATAAATATAACGTTCCATTTATGTTTAATATGAATGAAAACTATGATAAAATAGGTGTGTTGGTAATAGCTAGTAAGAAATATTTCTTATGCAAAATATTATTACACAGAGTGCGCACGAATGCGGCGCGTTGTCCCTTTGGTGTAATTTTCTAGACTTGGTGTTTTAATTTTTTTTGCATAAGGAAGAGAGATAGCTTGTAACTAGAACTTAAGTAGGGCTTAAGAAAAGTTTGAAGTAACCGTGAATGGACTATGAAAGGTTTCGTTTCAAGGGATGCGCAAAAATATTTAATAATGCATCCCAATGTAAAATGTTCAAGTTTCAGGTAATTACGTTTAAGGAAAAGGGAGAAAGTGAAAATTATCGTTTCTGTTACCATTTGCTTTTATTATATATATAACCATCAGTTAGAATGCAAAACTACTTTATTCTGGTGAGACAGCTTTACACCTTGTGGGCGTGAATGCCAGATAAATGGTTTTTGAAGTTGGGTTTACGCCTTTTAGAAAAAAATTGAATACTACTTGTTTTAAGTATAACAAAAATTCATGGTAAAAGGTTCAAAGAAAAGAGCGACCCAGGAAACTCTTATCGACCGCATTACAAGGTTTCCCATGCGCCTTTACATACGACGTGGAAAAGGAAATGCTCGAAGTTTGCGAAAGAATTGATCGAGAGCTCACCACCAAAACAAACGAAATATTTTGTTGTGCTCTGTATGAAGTGTCCGTAGACGATGTCGCTTAGCCCTGACGATCGTTCAACGAGAATGCGTGTTCGAATCCTAGGAAGGTCACGTGAGTGTCGACTTTAAATGTTAGTTTATGTTAATCGTAATTTGTCCCCCGATAAGCCTCCCTCTAAGACGTGGCCCGTTTAAAAGAAAAATTGCCTAGATTTTATAATAAGGTTCCTGAATAACAAGAAGGAAGTGGTACNAAGACGTGGCCCGTTTAAAAGAAAAATTGCCTAGATTTTATAATAAGGTTCCTGAATAACAAGAAGGAAGTGGTAGGAAAAAAAAAACTTACTGTGCACCCCAGGCACAAAGGCTCTTTCGCACACACTAAAAAAAAACACACACAAAGAAATATACAAGAGCTTAAATAAACTAACCTAAAAGTCGTTTTGGAGAAAAGTCACGAATAAAACCCAAACACATCTGAAAACTGGACTAGCATTTCTACTAGTACGGACAGTACCAAATACGCACCCAAAGATGCTGTTTATTTTAATTTATAATTTACTATGTATTATTGAGGCGTATAGTGCATCCCAACGGCAATACTGGGAAATACGTATGCATAGTACAACAATATACAATAGCAACATAAAACCATCAGCAAATATAACGTAATAATAAGGATTAAAATAAGAAAAGGTGACACAAAATAACTAAGTGAAGACACATCAAGTTGCAAAGAGAAGAGTTTTTAGCAAACCTACTGTAGAAAATTCGGGACTTCCCTTTGCACTTAACTGTTTCCTGAGCAAATTTTAAAATAAAAGCTGTTTTTGTGAATACAAAATGCTGAAGTACACGCGTTTATGTAAGAGCACTAATAAAAAAAGAGAATTGACAAATAACGCAGAGAAAATACGCAAAAATAACTGTAAAAGACACAGTCTAATTACGAAGAAAGCCATAAATCAACATGTCTCATACATGAGAAATATAAGTAGAGTGATATGAACGTACCAATAAGAAAAATTAGCTTCGCAGAGTAATGGAATGTAAAGAAAAATACTTTGGAACAATGTTTGGCAGAAAGGACGAACGAAAAACAGAAATTTTCTATTGAGTCCGAGACCACAAAAAGTTACGGAAAATTTATTTATTTTTCGTAAAAGCACTGGTTTGTTCTAAAACCAAATGTAAACAAAAGTCACGCCATTGTTTTAACACGTTGACAGTCGATATGGTAATTTTTGTGCGAATGTTGGTAACATGCGCAGGAGGTGACAGATAGAAACTGCATATATGAGTGTGATAAATTAAGTTACGTTTGGCTTGAGACCGACTGCATGACTTTATGAGTCACGTTATGAATTTTGGGGATGAATAATGTACAGCATGTTTCGATTCACTCGACTGAGAACGTTTTGTATAACTAAACTGTAAACAAATCTTTATCTAGGATTATAATTTCGGATTTTATCTTGGATTATAATTTTGGATTTTCGGATTTATCCATAGTTTGTATTACTTTCCTTGGTGATTGTAGTTCAAAGACATTTGGAACGGATGCCAAATACTGAGATTTTAATCGCTATGCTGTATAAAACTTACTTCAGTACCCTTAACTGTATTATTTCTATATATTCTATAATAGGATAAGCGTTTTCTATTAGTTTTTCTAATAACGTTCACGGAGAGATGTAAAATTTTGAGTTTGACATGAATAATAGGTTGGCGATAAATTGCAAGGGTGGTGGAAACTGTAGAACCCCGAGAAAAGCAACAGGCAAACGACAACGTCTGCCACGTTTCACACATATGCACGTGTAATCCCTTCGTGTTTGAAAAAGAAGGGTGGAAAANTCCACGTGGCCACCAGCGTAAACTAAATATGAGGTTGACCCATATTCACCTCCTGCGCATGTTACCAACATTAGCACAAAAATTACCATTTCGACTGTCAACGTGTTAAAACAATGACGTGACTTTTGTTTACATTAGATTAAAAAAAAAGCCAGTGCTTTTACGAAAAATAAATACATTTTGCTTAACTTTTTGTGGTCTCGGACTCAATAGAAAATTTCTGTTTTTAGTTCGTCCTTTCTGCCAAACATTGTTCTAAAGTAGTTTTCTTTACATTCCATTACTCTGCGAAGTTACTTTTTCCTACTGGTATGTTCATGTCACTCTCCTTATATTTCTTGTGTATGAGACATGTTGATCTATGGCTTTTTTCGTAATTAGATTGTGTCTTTTACAGTTTTTTTGTGTATTTTCTCTGCTTTATTTTTCAATTATCATTTTTATTAATGCTTTTACGAAAACGTGTATACTTCAAAATTTTATATTCACAAAAACCGCTTTTGTTTTTCAAAAAAATTAAGCTGGTATTGTGAAGTTTTTATACAGACATATTTAAGTTTTGAATGTACATTTGCGGGGATTTTCCCTACTTGTCTGTAATTAAAAATCGTGTATAATAAACCAAAATATAAGTCAAATCAATTAAACAAATTAAAGCTAGATTGTGTCGTATCTGCGTTAGCACTATGTCAAAAGTAGTGTGTTAGCATTTCAAAGCATTTATTCATGTAAACGGTATGCTCACCTTTGTCGAATCCACTTAGTGTCGACAGTCCTCTAGGAAAAAAACAGTTCGATGTTACGGTGAGTTGTTACTGAGCATCTGAGTTACGCATTCTACGCCATGCACTGTTTTTCATGTTTTTATATTAATGGCGTGGGCAAAGACTAAATTATACAGCCTGCCTGAACGCGCCACCTCACACGTAAATGTAACCAGACCATGGGTAAGGTTTATTCTTCTCAGGTTAGGAAGCTCGAAGCTTTTAGTTTGACAACAAACATTTTCGTTACTAGATAAGCGCTAGTGTTGCATCCGTACCGGATTTTCCTTATTTTCTACGTTGACAACCGGATAACAAAAATAATCAAAAAACAAATATGAAATAAGTTCGTGACTAAATAAAATATTCCTTTTTTTTAATCACGTAGCTTTAAACTTTAATTTATAGTGACATCTTCCGAACACTGCGCACCTAGCGGCGAAAATTTTCCCTATGCCAAATTCTCTCATAGGAAAAACTCGTTTTGTTCCTAACCTGAGTAGAATTAACCTTAGCCATAGGGCAGCGGATTTCTGTAATCAGGACGCACTATTGTCCAATGCCGGCGTTAGCATCAACCTCCCTTCCCCCCTCCACCCAATCCAAGTTCCTGGGTGAAGAACGATGACACAGTGGTAAGATGGCCCGCGAATATAGGCTAGTGTGACGGATTGAAATACGTCTCTTTTCGCCTCGAGGCCAACCAGGGAAAGATGCTGTAGAGCGCGCGAAGGACGTCGATATGCCACCCTCCGTAGTCTGCGTACGTAATCAGTACACACAACGGAACATTTCGCGGATGCATTCGGCAACAAGCAACACTCCACAATCCTTTGTACACTCGAGCTAAAGGCGTGTGGTGAACTGTTGCACGGCAAGCTGTGTTCTGCTCTGTGCTGCGCCTAATATTTTGCTAGTTCACATACCGGCCACTCAAACGCAGCAGCGCACTTGACGTCACGGCACGTAAGTGATGAGTGCCTCGTCGCCCTCTCGCGAGTGGCAGCAGTAGATACTGTTTCTCTCGGCTCCGCTACCGGTCACTGGTTCCTGCTGCGTGCGCCGAGTGTGTACAGCACTGAGCAAGCGCCAGATTACCTCGCAACACTTCACCACACGTCAATGACTCGAGCCTCAGTTAGCATACGCTGTTCACTGTAAAGTGAGCACTTTTGAGGCCCTAGTTACTTTTTCCTTTCAGCCATTATTTTATCCTCTAACCACTAAATATTACCACGTGAGTAATAGTCACAATGTGTTTATTCCACCGCACTCGGAAGTTAACGTCTAAAGCTAAAATAAAATATATTTACTGACTAATATTCCAAATGAGAAGGCTATCAAAAATTCTCACTTTACCGTCCTGTTGTTCCAGTTTAAAACCAGACCAGGCACCACGGGATTCGGTCAATTATTACTTGCAGGCTCGCAATTGGCTTAAAGGGCGTTGCTTACAAACTTTGATCCAATAAAATAAGAAACTCGAATGTGCCCGTGGTTTAAGTCTTTCTTGTCCTGATATGATTTCGCGAATTTTCCGGGACTGTGATAATTGGCCTTCGGCATCATGCAAGGTGGCAAAGGTCGATCCAATAATGAACATTAAAAGTGGCTTCACAACTATATAAATTAAACTCACGTTCAACTATATCCGCCGAAATGTTCTAAGACGTTTAAAATACGCTGACTCATGTCTGAACAATAACTCAACGATAAAAAGGATTTAGATTTTACTTTAATTGTATAGTAGCTCTGAACCCTCGGTTACAAATCTCCACAATTAAGTATACATTTAGATTACCATTTTTCTTAAATTTATAACAAGGCATGAGTTTTAATTATTTTTGACTGTGAAATCCCCATCAGAATAGAATGCACGCACTCGCGGGGATGGTCATAATAGGAATTATATAACAATAATTATTTGGTGGACTTCAAACTGAGACTACGACCTGGGCACCTGTGACTCGTCGCTAGGTCAAACTTCGACCTCTCGCGTAGCGGAGGAAAAAAGATTTATGACTGACCTGATAAACTCTTTTTCCTCCTTTCCTTCCCCTCGCCATACTACCAACACCACCCCTTCCCTCGCCCTTTTTCCGCACCCGTCTGACTCCACGAAGGAAAATGAAAACGGGAGAAAATTACGCGAACCCATTCCCGCCAAATCTTCCGCTTTATTTAACGCGGTGCGAGGTACTGCGTCATTCCAGTTTCTTGAGCTCGAGATATGGCCTGCTGCACTCCTATACAGCCACGATTTTACAGTCAGCACGAAAATTGCACACATGTAAAATAACTATTCGAATATTGTAGTTTTGATGATCCCGTTAATGATTGGTTCTGCGTCCGGATATGCAGGCGGTGCAGTTGCCGTACAACTTGCATACCACCAGTAAGAAACAGGTTCGATTCCCGGCAGTTTTCAACTCGGACGTTTTAGTTTTATTTCCTTAGTTTTTGTAAATTGTTTAGTTTGTTTTATTGGATTGTGCCAAAAAAAACCACGGAATATTGATTTTGCTGTGTTAATAAAATACACAATAATTATATGAAACGTTTTAAACTTAAGAAAAACAGTATTAAAATCTTAAATTATAGAGTGTCTGAAATAGTTAACGTTTATAAGTGAAGATTGTTCAAGGCGCCAAAATTATTCCCATGTTCTGAGGGCATTATAAGTTTCTGTGAATTTGTTTTATCAGAAATTTGATAAATACACCAAATAAAGAAAAAAAATTAACTTGCGGCTATTTTTATTATATTAACTGTAAGAATTTTAACCTGAATTCATGTGCTAAATAAATTTCAAAATACATTTCTAAACACAATGTGTAATTTTAGTTACAGTTTTTATTGAAGTCAATAAGTGAATTATTTAAAAACCATCATTTCATTTTCCTGCGATTAGGATTTATTTTCTGGATTTTGAGGCAATACCATTCTGAAGCTTATTATACGGCTAAAGGATAGGGCCGTATTCACACACCGACAGTCAATCCCAATAACTAAATAAACACTCTCGCTCAGTACAGTTATGGAGACCTAGACATCTCAATACAGGAAAAAGAAACACATTTATTTTCCTTACACATTTACTAACAATTATAATAGTTCCAAAACACCATAAAAATATTTATCTTTACATAAAATGTGTAATTATAAAATTGGAAAACCAAACTATAAACACACATCTACAGTATCTCTCTGTCAAAATGTTACTTACAATTTTAAAACAAATTCTTTCCATGCTTAAATGCCGCATCTTAAAACGGACTTCCATACATATACTGAAATAGCGGAGAATAACGAGGTAATAGAAGGATATAGGATATTCACGGTAAATTGAGCACTTTTGAAATCCCTCTCATTTGGAATAATAGTAAACAAATATATTTTATTTTAGCCTTAGACGTTAAATTCCTGGCGCTGTAGAATATATACACTGTGTGTATTACATACTTGACATTATTTATTTTAAATGTGGTTAAAGGATAAAAAATGGCTGAAAGGTAAAAGAAACCAGGGCCTCAAAAGTGCTCACTTTACAGTGAACCGCCTATACATATACGCGTCACCTACAAATTAGCTGGGTTACTACTGGCAACATCAGTTGCGCCCAATAAACTTAAAAAAAATAATCGCTACAGTAATTTAACGAAGTGTTCCAAGGAAATTACTTGGCAAATGAATTCGCAATAAAGGAAAACAATTGAAAACAGGGAAAATCCACTGGATGTATTCAAATCATGAAAGAAAAAATTCTCCGTTTGCTGCGAACTTCAAACGGGCCTCTCCTAACCCGATGAACAGCAATAACATGAGTCACGCAGGAAGGATGGATGGGAATGACGGCGAAATCTCAAAATCTTCCTCCGCCATGACGAACTCGACTCTGTGAACAAAGACGATTAGCTTCACCTCAGTATCTTTAAAAACTGACTCCAGAAGAAAATAATGTGCAATAATGTTGATTAACACCAGTTACTGGCCCGTTGAAACTCACATTAAGGGGCTTGCCTACTTCAGCCATACGTAAGCATTGCGACGGCGATGGAAAATAGCATAAACAGGCTTCGCGTGTGTTCTGTTTCCTCGGAATATAAGGTTATAATACAGCAGTCTGTTCAGAAGAAATGCATCAATGTCGCTGAAGTTTAAAACACGGTTCTACCGAAAAATAAATATCGTTAACAGAGGGATACCTGCAACGTTTTTCGCTGACTTCGACACTTTTAAACGACCACATTTATGTTTCAGTAACCAAAATTCTGAATGGGCAACAAAATGTCGACTTTCATTTACGTCGTGAAAAAAATATTTACACTGAAATATTACATAGTTTCTTAAAAGTTTTAAAACTGCTTACACTTGTCCCGTTTGACAATTAGGGAAGCCCTTTAAAAAAAAAACGCGCTTCGTGACGACTTCCTATTCGACGCGTTTCTGGTCGACGAGGAATTCTTTCGAAGGACCTTCCCTCAACCGCCACGACACAGAATAGGTAATCATACGGAAGTTAATTTGCGTGTCGTTTCCTTTGATGTGGGCGTACACCGATCCGTTGATTGGCTGCGCGAGGCTGTGGAAACGAACCTTTAGCGTGATTGGCTACCGCGTGCCGCGGAAGATTCCCTGTTGGCTGCGCTGCCCGCCTGGCAAGTGAGTTACCAGGCGCTGATTGGCGAACGGCGTTCTGACACGTTGCTGGCCAGTGGCGCTTCCGTGTACTTACCTGTCGTGTGGAGCGGATAGACTTGGGCGGCTCCTAACATCGAGGTCTTGAGAGCCGATGAGTAAGTGAGGCGAGTACGAAGCAGCTCTGGAATGCAAGGGTTGGGGGGGGAACGGGAGATCCAGTGAAAGCCCACCGACCAGCGGCATCGTCCTTCACTATTCCCACGTGCGAAAATCCAGGAGCTACCTCGCCGGGACCTGCTCTGAGGACACGCAACGCCAGTTTTCCAGCTCACTTAGCTGCTCGAGAACCCTTCTCCGACAACCCCTCTTGAGCCGAACTCGCCATCAGACTACAGGCAGTAACCATCAACCGACAACTCAACATTTTACATTCTGTACAGCAAACCACTTCCAGACGTGAATGCAGCAACTGCTATCATAAGCAAGTTTGCTCATTTGTAAATGGAAGAATAATTGAACTCGCATATTTGTTGGGCCTTCTCCTTTGCCATTGCTGACTACAGGAAAAGTGAAGAAATTAAAAAAAATTCGCGCATAAAAATGGTTTAACTAAAAAAACCAATACAAATAAAATGAATATAGCCATGAAAAATAAGTAATTGAACCATTGTATAATTATGCAAAATAAATTGCACGAAAATAAAACTACCTTCACAAACACGGAGACAAAATTACTACAAAAATAATGACGTAAAACACGCAACAACACAATAAATAAAACCATAACCCTCAACAACAGACGGAAAACAGAACTTTTCTCTTGATAAGAAGAATCCGGTCGTCATTTTATCAAATGAATCATAAAAGCTTCGACAATATTATAAAAATTATGAACACAAAAAATATACATTAAAAAGCAACAAAGTGAGGACCAAGAATAATTATTCCGTCTAAAACAAACACGGCACTAAAAAGGAGTCACGAATACACAACAGATGTGAATCAACACAAGAAAAACAAAGCCAGTCTTACAAAGTGTCTGGAGCGGCCGTCTTTAGGCGATGCTAAACCCAAAGAATAACAAATGAAAGGGACGAAGTTGATTCACATTGTTAGCAGTGTGACCTCAAAAAAACCTCACTCTATTACTACATTATACACACATAAAAATAATGTCGAAACACATTAAAATTTCTATGAAATTTCTTTGGGGTGTTGTGGTGAGTTCGAGTATTGTAGTTAAACATTCTATAATGCGAACGATTATATACTTTTAAAATTCCCATAGTTACCTTTATACATTACTTTGCCATTAATGACAATTTAGGGCTTGTTCGCATGACTACTATCCGAAATAATGAAATAACACCATAAAAATATGTAATGATTTGGCATTTAAGATCTCATAAAACGATCTTGATACAATTATAAAAAAGCGAATTATTGTTTTTGTTTGTTTTTTTTCGTGTCATGTTTCCAAGGCGCTCGGGAAAGACGCGCGTGTGAATGTATTGTATGTTCTCGTGTGTGGCGGGGCGAGTGGATCCGGATAGCAATAAACAGCGCTCCCCAACGCACGGGCTCGAGACCGGGGGGTGAGTAACGGTGCTATTACCTGCGCACGTGCACACATAGCCATACTGGCGAGGGGATGTCTCTGCCCCCTCCCCAACTACCCTCTAGCAATAAGCAGCCCCTTCTCTGGTCCTCTCGCTGATACATGGCGCTTCTCTTCACACGGGAGCCATCTTGCGTTTATTACTTCTTAAGTCCCGAGCAGCATGCACTGTCGAATTAAAAAAAGTAAGGAGGGAGAAGCAGGGCTTGGTGCGTACAATCATTTCCTGCAGCTCGTTTTCAACAACAAAGGAAGAACCGCAGACGCACGAGACACACAGTTGTAATATATTGTTACAATTTCTCGAAGTCCGTGGGCTCAACCGAGTTCTATAAGGGATGTGGATTTTAATTAAATAAAACAATTAACTAATTTTTCCTAATTTATTTACAATAACTACGAATAACACACTGCCGACTGAAAATATCACAATAAATCGCTATCACTTGCTATTTACAATTAATAAATTAATTCAATACAATTTACAATCTCCTCAAAGAAATTAATGTTATCAAATAGCTCAAATCAGTCCCAACAAACTGTCTACAAAAACTTATTGAATTATTTTACAAATTATGTGTCCATGTTTGAAAGCTACAATATTAACAAAAAAAAATACATACCACACATTTATATAGTACCACCTTAACTCATTTCACATTCCACCAGTCCGGAATGTTCCAGAGTGCTCCAAGTGCCCCACCCCTATGTAGAGTAGCCTTCTACTTGTCGAGTACCACGCCTTCTCGTCCGCCCACACCACACAAACACTCGTCGGCTGCCGTCTCATACCTCCGACATCGTCCATCCTTTCCGCTGGTGTCCCTCGCTACACCAGACTTTACCCGAATCTGACACTTCAGCCAGATGACTACTACAATGATCTGGCTGCTCTCCGGCTGCCAGGGGGTATTTATAGTGTCGTTGACTGGGGTAGAGAATATTTTCCAAAGACCACGTTGCGCCGACCAAAGGCCTGCCAGAAAATTCTTGCTCTCGTCCTCTAAAGTCGTCGACTCCTCTGGCAGGCGGGACTAGGGCCTGTGACGTCAGCCAGGTCAGCTGACAATCATTCGCCCAGTCGCCGGGCGACAGGGCAGTGAGCGGGTCTAACTGGGAGTAAGGGGCGGGATCTAGGTGGTTCACCCCTAACGTGCCAAACCGCGCATAAGCAGGTAGCACGGAGCCCGCGTCCAGTGCAGGAGTCCGTGCGCGTAACAATATGAACCATAGTTGGTGACACCTGACTTTAATTTTAACTTTATTCAGTGGTTTTTAAGTGCCCCTGAACTGCGCAAGGCTTTAGTGAGGGAACACTATTTATTTACAATATGTGAAGTAGTCGGTCAGCGCCTGAATTAAGTTTCCGTATTAGCATTCGCTTGGAGTGATTTCGGAAATCCCTGGTAATCCTAGATCAGGATGTCCGGACCGAGAATCGAACCGGGTGCTCCCGAATACGAGATGAGTGGTTATCACTGTCACAGAGTAGATGCGTGCGCAGAAACGGAATGATGTGGCGGTTATGTCGACGTACCCATTCTCTGATTGACTACCTGAGCTGTAAAAACGGCCCTCGTGTCTGATTGGCTACTACGTGCTGCCCTATTGGCGAACATGTGCAGAGAAGTAAGATATTAACGAAGGGATGTCCCCATGTGTCGGTCTTAGGACCTATCTTATGGAACATCCTCTTTGGTGGACTGCTGGAGTTGCCTCTGCCTGAAGGATGTAACATCTTTGGATATGCAGATGATGAGCTAATCTTGGTGGCCGGAAAACGCAGAAGACAGTTAGAGGATAAGGCTGAGATCATCATGGAGGCATTAAGAAATGGGCCACATCAGCCAAACTGAGCTTCTCGGTAAGCAAGACAAAAATCATGGTGTTCAATATTGCAGAGACCACCAACTGTAAAATACAGATGAGAATTTAAGTATCTTGGTGTGATACTTGATGAAAATATGAGCTCCCTGAGCCACATACAATATGTGGAAAGGAAAGCGGTAGTTGTGTTCCACCAGTCGAAAGAGATTGGAAACACTGAATGGGGCTTGAACTTTGTCACATTGCGCAAAATATACAACGCTGTATTTGAAGTCATAATAGCATATGGGGCAGTAATGTGGCAAAGTCGAGCTGAACTTGTGTGGCACAACAGGAAGCTCATTAGTGCTCAGAGGTCGGCACTGTTGGCAGTAGTTAAGGCATATAAAACAGTTGCCAATGAGTCACTCCCAGTACTAGCGGGTATCTTGCCTGTGGACCTATTAGTAAGTGAGAGAGGATACTGATGGCCGAAAGATCAAGACATGGAAGACTCACTATTGAAGAAATATAGGCAAGACACTTACAGAATATGGCAAGAGAGATGGGATTATTTCACCAAAGGAAGAATATCATATGAGTTGATGCCCAGCGTTGCTGATGGATTGAATAGGAAATGGATAACCATGAACCATTACGGCACGCAACTATATACGGGGCACGGAAACTTCAAAGTCAAGCTGTATCGTCTTGGGTTGGCCACTTCTTCATTATGTGAAGGATGTGGTGTGGATGATACATTCGAGGATGTGTTGTTGGGATGTATCAAGATTGAAATCACAATGTGGCTAGAAGGAGTGGAGGATCGGAGAGGACTACAGCTTCAGCCAAGAATGGTGATGGAAAATGAAAAGGTCCACAAACTATTGAACCAATTTTCCATAAAAGTTGGTAAAAGACTAGAAGAGTTCGACCAGCGGCTAATTGAAAATTCTGATGTCCCACGAGGTAATATTCAGGTATAGACTTCCAACTGAAGTCGGGGTATTACCAATTGGCGAGGAGGAGAGGTTTTATACGAGAAAACCGACAGAAAGCCGTTTAAGAACAACATGATCTGAAGGCACCAAGAATAGAATAGGAGCAGTGCCGTACACTGTCTTAGTCACCCGAGAACAGTTGCAGTGTGGGAGGATGGAGGGTTGGCCGGCCTTCGGGCCGTCGAACCTGCCCTATTGGCCGGGCTATCGGCTGGCAAGCAGGTTACCGAGCAACGATTGGTTGAAGGGTGTTCAGGCATGTTGCTGGCCAGTGGTGCCATATTACTGGCGTGTGCGGCTGGAGTTCATGGAATATGCGGCTATCTCACCTCTCTATTCTTGAGTACTCTCTCGGGTTTACATAAGCTTCATATTTCATGCTCACTTTCCCCATGTATTCAAAACACATTTGAAATTTACTTTTATAAATATCAATTTTTCCAAACCATAATAGTAATAAACCTTAGATGCGACAATTCACGCTGTACGATTAATGCACCGGATAAGAAAAAACTTTGTGCTAGTAACAAAATCATAGTTTAGTAAATGTGCAAATTGTTTTGGAATGCTTCTCATTGGAAATATAACATTTATTGCAGCGCCCGGCGTACTTCGAGGGGATAAAATTAAGTTGTGTCTGCGATGAAGATTCTGAATGCAAATACGTATGAATGAAACGAGAATATACCACAGTACGTAACGTCCGCATCGTTTCCCACACACATGAATCACGCCTTCGTATCCAGAGGCGTACGCAAGGATGATAATGGCCATCGCCTCCCCTGAGAAGCCAAATTAATTTTAAGTTTTCGCAGTATGATACTGTTGGATTGGAAAGTAACTTCCGCTTCTCACTCACCTTGCATGAGGAAAATTTGTAAATATGTAACTTTAATTCTGATACCTTAAATGGTACGCCAGCTAAACAAAAGTTTGAAATTTGGTTAAGGGGATTAGAACCTGCCATCTTGGATTTTTAGGATGTTAGCAAAAAAACCTGCATTCTATATTTTGTATTGAATTTTACGGAACGACAGGACACAGAACAATCCTTTGTACATATTTTGAAGTTGGCATTGTTTGACTCCTGTAGTCGCCCACGACGAAAAATCATTTATTTATTTCCAGCTGTTATTAGTTAAAAATCAATAACGAACGTTGGGAAAATAGCAACTTGATAAAGCGCGATAAGATATAATTTATGCTGTGTCGTGCAAACAATTTTGTTAAACCAACTTACATATAAGTTATGACGAAAAATGGATAAATCCAATATGGCGGAGACTGTTTCCCCTCAAAGTATTTTTTGACCTATTTAAACATTTTGGCTCAAAAGTAAACTACTCTTTAGAGGAACACGCGTAACTGTCATGAAATAAACTTGATTACTGCTAAAGAGCAAATTTAAAAGTAAAAATTGTCCCGAAGGAGAAACTACCTGGACAGCTACTTTATAGGTGATCATTAGCAAATATCTAACTTTAATAGCAATCCCCTTCAGCAAAAATAAATCCATGCAACTTGTGATCGACCTGTCCGAATAATGGGTCCGCGTATGCAACTACTCGTATCCGTCCCGTAAAGGACACAGATCTTGGCGGCGATGACGTCACTGAAGACACTAAGTCTGTGGATATCATCCAACTCCTTAAGCTGAACCACTCAGTAATTAAAAAATAGTGGCTGCAACAAAAATGAACTTTTATAAATAGCTAACACGTTATACCGGAAGTTAAAATAATCAACGATTACGACTTGGATTCACATTTTGTTTGCCCGAACGATACAATGCGTTTTAGCGACACCCAATCGCGCATATAACACGTCCGGCATCTTGCATCACACTGTCTTTCCTATTTTTACATTCCCCTTGTTCATAGTATCGTGAGTTATTGGAAAGTACACACGAAAGTTAGGCCTAACCTAACTGATACGTAGTCAAAATGCATACAATATTGGTTACTGAACAGTGTCTGTTTAAAATGTAAGTCAAAAAACGTATAGATGCAGGACACCAAATACAAATAACTACCCCAGAATTAAATGAAAACCAGAAAAACACCATTTGGTTAAATCGCGGGAAATTAAAATGCAAAATGCTTTGTTCTGAAGCAATTTTAACGTTAGGATTAATTCTCTTTATTAAGACACAGGGACGGAAACTACACTATCTGAACTTAACTTAACCTGAAAAGTACTTATAATTAACTCAATAAAAAATTTCATTCCACGCCAAGAAAAGTTAAAAAAGAAATTGTCGTCTTCCATAAACCCATTTGTGGTCTTTGTACTGTAGCGGTTACTGTATAGAAACCAGGGTGAGCTCGAAGTCAAAAGGATCAAGAAAATCCGCTTCAAAACTATACAGCACCGCATACAAACTCCAACTCCTGAACCCAAATGTTCAACATTGTCAAATATATTACTATATTATCTTAAATACACTGGTTCCCGTCCATCCCCGAGTGATGAAGGAAGGTTACAAATTTACAACCAATTTCCTTTTTTTTTTCTTCTAAATTTGAGGCCCTCAAATTTATTTATATTTACGAGCTCCATAAAACTTAAATTTACATGTCCATGTACTGCCTTAGCGTTACTTAATGACAAACACAATCAAGAAAGTATATTTTTTCACAATCACGGCTTTTTTATGCTTGAAGGATGGAATGTGCAGGCAAACACCACAGAATTGGCAAAGGAATTTCTAAGGCGCCTGTCATATTGCTCTGTAGGCAATATGCTTTACAAATACGAACTGCATAATGCATCACGGAGTTTCACAGGCGGAAAGGCTCATTAGTTAAATTTAAACTTGGTTGACAGGAAAGTGACAAATGTGTGAGGTATAGGATTTCCGGTTATTAAACAGCGCGGCGACGCATCAAAGGAGGCGAGTAGAGGAATATCAAGTTATGTAAAGGAAACGGTTTGAAATGACGAAATGACGTTGACTTATAGACGTCTAAGCGCTCTCATTAAATTCGTGTACAAGCAGTAATGTATACCCCTACCCCATAGGCATAACGATTTGTCTTTTTATTTAGCAGTGCAGGTAGTTTTTTTATACACATTTCCAGTATGATTTTATTTTTACATGCCGTGATTTTCTTCGCAAACAGGGCACCAATCAGGTTTAGGGTGCGTCTCGGCTTCGTATATTTATTAACTAGTTTCTTTTTTTACCACACCAGTTTATTTCCTGATTATTTTTTGACTCACTTTTGCTGCTAATATTTAATATGTATATTGCACTGATTTTTTAAAATGCTGAACTTCCCACGGATGGAATATTTTGAGGGTTTCTTCATAATCCTGTGTTTCATGTCCAGGGTACACTAGGTCTTCCCCCAACACATTCTGTTTTTAAACGTGTGACCTTTATATAGGTTGTTTTTAACATTGATGCTTGCGGTTGATGTGTATTTTATTGTTCGCATTCTTTTCGAAAACTTATCTGCTGTGGTATTTTGAGCATGTCTTATTATATTACATCACATGCTTTTTTTTGCTGTTTACTATTTAGATTACCTACTTGAATGAGGAGTTACATTTAGACGGCTTGTCTGTAGAGCTACATCAGGGCTGGTTGGATCGGACGTTGCAAGGACCGCGAAGAGAGGAGCATCGTCTCGACACAAGATGGAACGTATTCCAGAACACTGTGTTGTTATTGTGAGAAGATATGTTATGAAAGCAGTAATGCTCTGCGACATGGGGTCAACTGTATTCAGAATGAGGCGCATGTTACTTTCGCATGTGAAAAATACAAATAGCAGTTTGGTCGACGAAGTGGCAACCTGAAGAGGTATCTCGAGACTTGTACTGGTCTACCTTCACTGCCTGCTAAGCGTTATCTGCCGACATTGCATCGGGGATGTACTGGGATGGAAACTGGTGATACACACACTGGAGGCAGAAAACTTCAGCTGTGAATGTCGTGGGCATATCTTTGATTCCTTCCACACAGCTACTACAAAAAGACTTTCGCAAATGCTATTGAAGCACGAAGGAACGAAAAGAACGCACGTGTAAGGAGTTCCGTACGCATGCCGTATAAATGTGTGATGTGCTCTAGACAGTTAACTCGCACCGACCATTTAAAAAAAGGTTATCTGAAACGGTGTGATCGGGGTGCATATGCTATAATGCAGGCCTAGCAGTTCATCCTTCCTATTTGTAGTTCACAACAAAGGATGGTCCCTATGCAACTTCGACTCGCGAATCGAGGCTACACCTAGAAATTCACCCGACCTTGCATCGCAAGGTAAGAAAGTAAGCTGATTGTAAAGGATTTTTTTTCCTGAAGGAATCAGCATTCAGGGGTCTTTTGAAAACATATTTTTATCCAAATCCGATAACTTCAACGGAAGATGTTTCTTCATTTTTGAACCGTAAGAAACCAGATTTAATAAACCAACTTACAGAGGAGGTGGGGTAATACTGANCTATAATGCAGGCCTAGCAGTTCATCCTTCCTATTTGTAGTTCACAACAAAGGATGGTCCCTATGCAACTTCGACTCGCGAATCGAGGCTACACCTAGAAATTCACCCGACCTTGCATCGCAAGGTAAGAAAGTAAGCTGATTGTAAAGGATTTTTTTTCCCTGAAGGAATCAGCATTCAGGGGTCTTTTGAAAACATATTTTTATCCAAATCCGATAACTTCAACGAAAGATGTTTCTTCATTTTTGAACCGTAAGAAACCAGATTTAATAAACCAACTTACAGAGGAGGTGGGGTAATACTGAGTTGTGAAATATAATATATGGTTGAAATGTAGCTATAGTAAACCAGATGTATAAAAAAAGAAAGCAATCAAGANGAGTTGTGAAATATAATATATGGTTGAAATGTAGCTATAGTAAACCAGATGTATAAAAAAAGAAAGCAATCAAGACCTAGAACTTACCTGAGTGTAATGCGGATGACATCGAAGCCGGTGTTGAAAAAAAAAGTAAAGAATGTATGCCGCGATGAGGAAGAAATTACATTGACGGTCTCTGGTTGGACACTCGATTTGGTGTATCATCTGCGGCTGAGAACAAATGGGATCAGTCCGCCCATCTTTGATGTCGATTACACGCATTAAATATTATCCGCAATTCACGGTATCTCACTTTACATTCGGTTTCCACGAAGTGTCTATATGCAAAGGGCCCTAAGCATGTGGGAAGCATATGGATAGGCGATAGTTATACCTTTAAGGCACCCACATTGCTGGGGAGAAGTTTATATCTGGGTTTTACTGCAACATCCGTCGTCGGTGCGAGTGATAACAGTAACATCGTTTCGTATCTATACCTCACCACATTGTCAATGCCTACAGTGATAACGAATGCTACACTCGTACACCAGGTGCAACAGTGAATGTGCCTTCACCTCCCGTGATGCACCGCAATATTTCCATGACATAATGGACAGATACATAGGTAGCTGGGTTCATTTTCTGCAGCTTAGTTTGATAGATGTCTTGGTGAGCGGCAGATCATCGCAGCAGGCGAGGGTACCTGGCATAAATGTCATCGAGACGTCGGTCGTGGGTCGAGCAGAAGCACCATCGAGTTCTTCAGACGGGACACGTGCGGCGACAGCACCACCTTCGACATCTTCAGGCATGATGTCGACAGCGCCATCGACTTGTTTGGTTGAGACGACTTCAGTGGGATCGACTGCAACTTCGGACCAACTGACATCACCATTTCTTACTTCAACATCTGTTTCTTCGGCTGTACCATCCAGTTCTTTGGCCGACCTGTCTCCCAGAGAGTTCGGGACGTCGCCTATATCGCCACCACCAGAGNGGCTGTACCATCCAGTTCTTTGGCCGACCTGTCTCCCAGAGAGTTCGGGACGTCGCCTATATCGCCACCACCAGATAAATCTTATCCCTGCAGCTATTGCGACAAGGTATTTTTGCATCAACACATCGCACGGCACCATGAATTTCGTGGCTGTATGAACAATCCCAACGACATTAAATATTTGTGCTTACGGTGTGGGTCACTTTTCTACCGCAACGATACTTACTGCAAACATGTAAGGTCATGCAAAGTTAATATGCAGGCCTCATCGATACCTCGGTACCGGATCTGCGACAGAGAGTTCTTGCTGCCTGTGTCGGCGGAGTGATGGACGATGATTTCGATCATATGGCTCCACTACCAAAATCTGCTGCGACCAGTATGAATGATGAACGTGGCACCTCATCGCCAGGAGCAACATCTCTTTANGGCTGTACCATCCAGTTCTTTGGCCGACCTGTCTCCCAGAGAGTTCGGGACGTCGCCTATATCGCCACCACCAGAGAAATCTTATCCCTGCAGCTATTGCGACAAGGTATTTTTGCATCAACACATCGCACGGAACCATGAATTTCGTGACTGTATGAACAATCCCAACGACATTAAATATTTGTGCTTACGGTGTGGGTCGCTTTTATACCGCAACGATACTTACTGCAAACATGTAAGGTCATGCAAAGTTAATATGCAGGCCTCATCGATACCTCGGTACCGGATCTGCGACAGAGAGTTCTTGTTGCCTGTGTCGGCGGAGTGATGGACGATGATTTCGATCATATGGCTCCACTACCGAAATCTGCTGCGACCAGTATGAATGATGAACGTGGCACCTCATCGCCAGGAGCAACATCTCTTTCCACGAAGACATCTTCATTTACGGTTCCTGATCCTTCCGACGTGATGACAGCCGAACCATCTGAGGCTAGTGTATCATATACGGAACTTTCAGTGGCATATCGGTGTCGCTTCTGCTGCAAGGACTTTGCCTTCAAGCTTACTGCATGACAGCACGAAGTTCACGAGTGTCAGAATGGTTGGTTTCGTATTTAACGAATTAGAACTGAAGGTGAAGTTTACAAGGATGCAGACGAACATAAATAATTTTATAGTAATAAATTTTAATAAATTTGAAAAATTAAAAAAAAAAAAATTTAGTATTTTAATTTAAAATCTTTTCTTCCCCTGTTATAAATTTTATATTTATAAAAAAAGCACTATGATACAAATATTACTTTTAGTTTAGGTAATCAATATGTCTATAAATGGTTGTAGGGCTTATACATGCATAGTTTCCTGGCGCTAGAAATTATGATTGAAAACGGAATTTAACGAGCATGCCCCTAAGAAATGGAAAATTATAATCGCATCTGCCAATAAATATTCGCTGGCTTATAACCTGACTCGCGAAAATGTGAGCATTCTATGATTTAAGATACAGATTCAACTGACAAACAATTTACGAGCTCTATAATACATAATTTANGGGGGGTTGAGTGTTGGAGTGATTGGTGAGGGGATGAGTGGTTGCGTGTGCTAATTTTTACAATTTTCTTTTGTTTACCGGTTTTTGTGATGGAGGAGGTTTGTTGATAAGGTGGTGGTTGGGGGGGGGCATATATCTTAAATTTAATATTCTGATCCTATCAGTGGTTTAAATAATCGATATATCACGATCGTATGCACTTTGAAAATACGAATTCGGTGATATATAACACCCAATGCTTGTGCCTTGAAAATAATTCATTACAAAAACACATTTAAATTTAAAAATAAAAAAATAATTTTTAAAAATAATTTTATTATATTGACTTTTCAGATTTATCATTGTTGCTGATGTTCGGGATACCTTTTCGATGTAGTGGGCCGAAACTATTTCAATAAATTTTTTTTTTGGTTCCGGGTTTCTGTGAGGGTGGAGGGGGGACCAATACGTCACCCGATGCACTGGGTACCAAAGTGGCAGACCGAAATTATTTAAGTTTTATTTAAATAATTTCTTGGCAATAATACTAGAACAAGTAGAACCGTGGAATTTTGGTCTACAGCGACACTCTAAAACGAAAATTTGTTATTTTTTATAATTTTTATTAGAATAATTTTTTTATTCAACTAATTTGTAGGTTTACAGAAAAAGGGAGGGGGGGACCATCCAACATGTCATTGGGCTCTGGCCGTGATGCCTACCAATATGGCGGACGGCACTGACCAACATGGCCGTCGTCGGCGCCTGTGACGTCATGGCTGACAACACCGACCTCCGACCCCTGAAATCCTTTTCCCCCGGAATCGCCATAATCACACTACTTGTTTGTTTTGCAGCGTAATTTGTTTTGTTAGAGAAGCATGGTCGTAGTTTCAAAATAAGTGCCCCTTAACAACTGAAATGAGCTGGTAACCAGTAATTAAACATGACGTGTAAGTACGAGTCATGAAAAGTATTTTTACATCATCCTGGCGTCTTTGTCATCTTGTGTTTATTTATATCAATTTATAAGTTAACGCTGAGATTCAATATTAAAATTCAAAACGTATTATTATATAGAGAAATAATTTACGAAATGACGAACCCAGAATTGACTGGTTTCAGTCTGTACTTTCTCATGTGAGACTGAAAAAAGAATAAACAATGTGCCAATCTTTATAACTGTTACAGCTGCAACAAAAACAACGTGGGCAAAATATTGTGTGGAAATAAATGTTATGATATGCCCTATGAGGCCTCGTTTCCCAATATTTGATCCGAAAAGTAAGCTAGGGCGAAACGAAAATAAATTCAAAGTGGAAATGATACTGCCCCCTTAACTTGAAAGCAAGCCGGCTCTTATTATAAAACTTTAAATGTATTATTCAGGTGTTAACACTAAAGTGGCTGATTTTGTTTAAACAAGCCCGACACGTGGGGGTGAGGGGTTGAATTAGGCAGAGGGCATTGATAATAGTGCCGCACGATGCCGCTTAGAGCTGCAACACCGCGGGCACGTGGCCACAATGGTCTTAATTTTGTCTTTCCCAACGCTAAAGTTAAAACAGCCCAATTCGTTGAGGTGCCACCGGGGACATGGCAAATTTTGACCTGTCATCATATTACTAAATTATTCTTTAAATTAAAAATCTATTAACTACTATACGATATTTTTTCGGCGTCCGTGCAAAATCATTCTTTCGCGATGTTACTTCATAATCTATTCGTTGTATCTTCGTACTTTTTGAATCGAACTTTTGAAAAATTACCCCAATGTATGACGTGTTTAATTGTTTACTAGATATATCATGTAACACAATATTTTAATTATTCTGTTAATATAAAAGTATCTTAGTTTTTGGTTAAAGTAAACTTCGACTTATGTCTTATATATAAGTTATAATATTTATTTTATAGTTAATATATTTATACAAAAGGAAAAAACTGACTGACTGACATATCAACGCCCAGCCTCAACCATTGGTCCTAAAAACATGAAAGTTGGAGAAAACATTAATTACGTTATGTAGGTAGCCACTTAAGAGGGATTTTGCAAAATTCAATCCGTAAAGAGGCGAATTAGGGAAGAGGGTCAAATTTTGATTAGAAAAAAAACTATTAGATGGTTCTATTAATTCAAAATTCGCGAAGATGCTGTAAAAATAAATAATTAAACTCATGTTTAACAGTTTCTTAAAAATAAACCAATAGTAAAGCGTTTCTATTAATAAGTAACTTTATAAAAAGTATTCAAAGTAATAATTAATTAAATTTAGAAAAATACAACCTCTAATGGTCTAATGGCACGACAAATCATTTTTAAACTTATTGGGGACGGAGTTTAACTATTTTGGTCCCCTTTTTATGTTGGGCACACAATAAATGGCAATGGACAAGCATGAATAAATTGTCAATTTTGGATTGATAACCGTAATGAATTTTAATTTATGCCACACGATAGTAGCAGCGATAACCACAGCACACCAAACGAGTACTACGCCGACATGATTCAGCCTTCAACATACGGCGGATAGTGTGGGTAGCTTACTATTTAAAAAATACTGTAACGAAAATACGAATTCCACGCGGACAAAGTCGGGCGCAGAAGCTAGTATGAACTTAAACAGAGAGGAAATAAGTGTGTTGGTAATGCATAGTAAGAAATANGTCGGGCGCAGAAGCTAGTATGAACTTAAACAGAGAGGAAATAAGTGTGTCGGTAATGCATAGTAAGAAATAAGTGTGTTGGTAATGCATAGTAAGAAATAGTTCTCGTGCAAAGTGCCATTAAAGTGAGTGGGCAAAAGCACGGTGCGATGTCCCTTTGGTGTAATTCTCTAGAGTTGGGTTTAGTTAAGCTTTGCTTGTACGAGGGAGAGGAACAGCCCGAAAGTAGAACTTGAGCAGGGCTTCGGAAAAGTTAGAAGTAATCGCGAGTGGACAGCGTACATGCACACAACTTCCACGGCCTGTTTTAGCGGCGCAACCCGCCCGCTGTT
>NQII01000032.1:2213940-2246590 GCA_002778355.1 Clitarchus hookeri
TCCACCCCCCTCACTCGCCAAAAACCCGCGGCCAGGCCGACCAACACGAGCCATCCCTCCGCGCGAATTTGCATCTCGGATTTTCGGTATTCCAGCGGCCGCTCGCGCTCCGGCGGTTTTGAGTCAAGTGGGTTGGGCCAGGGGTGTGGCGGGGAATGCACGTACGTGTGGAGAATGCAGTGGAAAACAAGGGTTAACGAGGGAGCATTGCAGAAGGGAGGGTTTAAGCCCCTATTTTCCCCTCTGTAACACTCTCGACAGCCGTCAGGGGAGACCGCGGACTCGCGATACGCTTCGCTCGAGCTCGAACTGGTGTGTGCTCAGCGACGAGGTTCACGAGGCCGAACACCTCTTCGGACGTGTGGAGGGGGGCCACGGTGGTGCAGCGGCTAGAGCGCTCCCTCCACAGCAAGGGCGAATCGGGTTCGACTCGCGGGCGGGGTCGCTCACGGATTTCCGCACGTGGGAATCGTGTCGGGCGATGCTGCTGGTCGGCGGGTTTTCTCGGGGACCTCCAATCCCCCGCTCTTGCATTCCGGCGCTGCTCAATACTCACCTCGATTCACCCTCATCGACTCTGAAGACTCCCCATGCTCGGAGCGGTCCGAAATTCTCTAAGCTTCTCCATTCACAAGTGCGGGGACACAGTCTACTGCTGGAGACTTTATTTTATCGTGAAGAATATTTTATTTTAATACTGAACGGTTGGCTCGGTATGTCATTGGCCTCTCTGGTGGGCGGGAAATTTTCGGACGAGGTGGTTCTCAAGTGGAACGTGTGTCATTGACCCTGCTTCTGGGGGGTTTTCTCGGGGTTCTCCCGTTTCCTCCTTATATTTATTATCCTCCGTCTGCAACCCCATCTCGTCTCACCTCGTCCAGTGTCCTGGCTCGCCAGAGCAACAGCTCGGTTCCTAGTTTGTGGTAGCCGGTTCCAGTTAACACCAGTCTCCTGCCATTCCCTGCCTCAATCAATGTGGATTTTTATTTTTCACTTAATATTTCTCTGACATCTACGGCCAGCAGATATTTGTAGGCGAATAACAAAATTATTCTCACTTAAAGATGTGCCGTTAGTACGATCGTTTTGCATTGTTTTAAGCGACCATTTCAGGTTACCCCGAGTCATCGCTCCGTAAAATGTAAAATTAACATTTCCATGAGCCTAATCACTTCGTTCGTACGACGGTCATGTGAAACTGTGGATTTGCTAAGCAAATAAATATTTTACAAACGTGCTTATTATCACACTTATTAGCATGGAAAAAACAGAAAGTAAAAACATCTCAGTATTCACAGATAAAAAATTCTAATTTAATGTTAAGTAAATAACTACTTTCCCTCCAGCATTACCGACTTTACTGGGCGCATACCTATCAGTGAGTCCGTTAAAATATATGCGGGCTGCTGTTATCGTAGGAACGCCAAGGTCATATACACTGGAGAACAAAAAAAAAAAAAAAAACTGGTATATGCGTGCGTATGCAAATAACGGAGGTATGGAACCAATCAGAGTAACGCGATGCGTTCGGCAGCTAGATCGGTTACTGCTGCTACAATGGCAGGTTATCAAGGTTTAAGTGAGTTTGAACGTGGTGTTATAGTCGGCGCACGAGAGATGGAACATAGCATCTCCGAGGTAGCGGTAACATTTGGATGTTCGCGTACGACCATTTCACGAGTGTGCCGTGAATGTCGGGAATCCTGTAAAACATCACATCTTCGACATCGCTGCGGCCGGAAAAAGATCGTGAACGAACGGGACAAACGACGACTGGCGAGAATCATTAAACGTAACAGACGTGCAACCCTTTCTCACATTGGCGCAGATTTCAATGCCTCCTGCATACCTTCAGACATTAGTCGAGTCCATGCCATGTCGTCTTGCGGCACTTCTGCGTGCTCNTACCTTCAGACATTAGTCGAGTCCATGCCATGTCGTCTTGCGGCACTTCTGCGTGCTCGCGGGGGCCCTACGCAAGTGTACCAGTTTTTTTTGGCTCTTCAGTGTAGGTTGTACTCGTGCCGGCAGTGGTTGGGAGTTATAAATATCAATTCAATTTAAGTTAGTCTTGGCAAATGAGTCGTTCCAACGAATGTTTAATTTTATCGACTTAGTTTTCATTACCTAGTCAAGAGCGTTTGCTTTGTTTACTATCTGGTATAAAGTTTATCATGTTTATTTTCACGTGCTTTATGTTTACCTGTGATGTTAATAGGCGAAGAAACGAAAACTGTGAAAAAATCTAGTTCCAACTTTCGCAGGAATTTGTTTTCGTTGCATCGGCGTGGTGATGTATAAACCTATAAGTAAAGCATTATATTAACATCCCTATCTCAAGAAAATACAAGAAATATAATCTAAACAGTGAAGACTTGAAACCCTGGCAAACTGTAACTGAGAGGGGTACGAGGAACATTACAGTGTAATTGGCCTTGCCAAATAGGGGACAGACTTCTCATACAGACAACAACCAGCAAAGGCAATAAGTGTGATGACACAAAGAATGCTGAATCTTAACTAGAAATCTGGCATTTTCGCGAGAAAAAAAATTCATCTTCATTCTTCCACGCAACATCAGAGAGGTAGTTTACACTCCACTGCGACAGACGGATTTTATATATTCCTCAGCCAGATGGTACAATTCGAATGCAAAGAATTTTTGTCATATGATGATGCCGCCTTAGATTTCAGTCCACTGCATAATTGTAGAGAGGTTATTTGTCCATAGGCTGTTGTCATAATTAGAAATATGGAGTAAGGGACAAACAGGAGACGGCTTGCTGTAACATGGCTGAAGGCAGTTTTGTTGATCATCGCCACGTTGGGACGCCCAAAACTTGGACAAAATCGTTGTTTTTACATGTAAATCGAGGCAGTTTTTTAATCAAAAAATATGTGTCAGAGCTAAACTTTTAATTCGATTATCCACTTTATCTAACATTAATATCGTAAACTAGCAGTTACTTTTTTCAGTGTGTTGGGAGTTACAACGTAGCTATAGAAAATAAATAAGCCTCGTCATTTCCCCATATACAAACACAAGCAAGACCACCCCCCTGGTTAGAAATTACTGGATTGTTCGACTCTGCCGCACGAAACGTAGCCAACTGAGTTCTGTCCTGCAGGGCGTATCGTGTGAGGAAACGTCCAACCACACACAAGAAACTAATATTCTACTCTTATGACACCTATTCTGTTACCGAATTATAACAAAATTTAGAGGGTCGTTATAAAGATGGAATGCTTACGTTTCACGGTATTGCACGATTGGGACCTCATTATGTCAAAAATATATGCACCATTTGTATCCTGGGCGCTCATATACAGGCTGTCAGGTAATACGCGAATACGGAGTGAACCACATGAATATATGATAAAAACTAAGTATAAAATATTCTTTTGTAAAAAGGCGTACGAGGAAACAACATTAAAGTAGATAAAATGACTTTACTCCACGTTAAACATAGCGTATGTTAAACATAGCGTATGTTAAACATAGCGTATGTTAAACATAGCGTATATCATCAGCATACAAAAACTTCGAAACGTCATAACAGGTGTTCGAAGTTTGCTCTGCCCATAGCAATGCACTTGTTTTCAATTTGGATGCATGCAGTATGCACGGAGTTTGGCCGCCGGATGCACCCATGTCCAGTGCTCACTGCATGTGAACTCCACGGCCTCCTTGGCACTACTCAGCTCGGCTCTTTCCCTTGCCGTATGTCTTACGACCGACACATCAACTGCAGCATTGTCACATCGCCTCATCCTTATCTAATGGGATTACCACACGTTTATTACAATGGTTTTTTGGAACTTCCATGGCGTTTTTTATCGTAAACGAACAGTCTAATGTAATTTTACTTAATAGTATCTTCTACTTAGTTTTGATCATATATTCGTGTGGTGCAGTCCGCATCCGCGAATTACCTGCAATTCTGTCAATTGAGTCATACTCAAGGGCTGAGCACAAAATAGATGAGCTCTATTGATCTACAAGATGCAGACATGTAGGATACATTTCACACGCACGCGCTTACTAGAATTGTCTTGCGCTGGTTAAACATCGCCCTCCAACTACTGTCAAATGTGTGATGTATGCAAATTCTTTGAGCGTGAGATCGAACAAAAATACCACACTCGGAGGGGAGACGTCATTTGGCCGAAGAGTCATTTGACCGAACATATATTTGGCAAAACAGCCATGTGACCGAATGGGTGTCTTTCAGAAGAAAAAAAATAGTCGTTTAACAGAAAAAGCATCTAACAGACCGGGCGTCTGACAGAAACATGCCACTGGCATAATAAGTATATCGCAAAACAGGAATCTGCCGGAAGACTTTCTGCCTAATGACGAGTACCCATTCAGAAGTGCTTTGTTTTGGCGATAGACACGCTGCACGTTATGGAGGTAAGCGACGCCAATGTCAGGTAGCATGACCACTCTTTTGTTTCAGTAAAACGTTCGGTTTTGTATAATTTGACATCTAGTTATCTTGTTCGCATATAAATCTTACAATTCACCTACCAGGTTACGAGACTTCTAAAGGCACAAATTTGCTTGAGCTCTGCTCGTCGTTAACGATGAGAAGTTTACATAATATGCTTGGTGAAAAATTAGGCATTCTTATTTTCCTTTCTTTATAGAACAAAGAATTTTTGTAACGCCATATTCTTTGGAGTTACTGACTTTTTTCAGTGGCAGAAGAAGAAGAAGTTACGTTGATCTCGTATAATTTTACTGTCCTAAACATTAAACATCTTCCCGTTCCAAAAAAAACCATCTTTCATATTTATTAATTTTTGTCGAACTTTCATCACACATCCAAAAATTTACCTTGAACTAAAAATATCACTGTTTTATATTTCCTGCCTTTTATTGGTATATGCGAGATAGAGGTTATACCTCTCCTACAGTATACACATAACAAAACAGTCGGAAGCAAAACAAATTTCTGTGAATTTTGGAGATAAAGATGTTTTTTTTCTAATAACACCGCAGGTTAACATAGCGCACACTAAGATAAGCGTAACGAACATCATACCAGCTACAAACAAACTAGATATGGTTGATTACATGGCAAAAACCACGTCCATAAAATTAAAATATTCGTAGGAACCACACACTTGCTGAAACTCGCTAAATGGAACACCTAATTACAATTATCAGCTTATACCCGAGATATGCCCTATCACTACACATCACAAAATCTCCTGAATATCATCCAGAAGTTTGTAAAACATCGAAATTGAATTCCAATAATCATGAGTGAATAAACGATTGCCATGCTAATAGCCACGTGTTAAATTCCGCTCTGTTGAAAAAAAAAACACTATTAAGCCAACAATTAAAAAACGCTAAATGCAACGAACGTATTTCAAATTATACTCTGAAAAACTGGTATATTCTATGTTCACGGCACGCATCGTAAACGAAACTTATTGAGTTCCAAGTTGAAACACAGACAAAGTTTTAAACATTTTAATGTCTATGAGTTTATAACATGATCTTAGTAACACGGTTGTATTAAATTTACGTAAAAGTTTTCATATAAATATTTCAATTTGGCTATGAAAGCGTTAATTTATAAAACAAGAAAATTTTTATGAAAAAAATGTGTATGTTATTTATATCATTGGCTTATACTGCACATAGAATAATGCGTTATACCTAAATTGATGTTTTCCTTAACGCTTAAAATATGAACGGCAGTTCTTCTATCTTTTTTATACTTCTGGCCGTAAAAGTATAGGAAAAATACCAAAACCGTAGGGGGGCAAGTAACTCGATTCCTCCACACGCCAATACGATGATGCGATATGTGAAGTTACTGTTAACTAAACTAGGCGTGCGGTGCATGGCTGGAGTTTCGGTGCTATCTGCACGTTAGTGGGTCGCCAAGATAACTTAGTTTTGCAAAGTGACGTCGTAAAGCTGGAAGCAGTTATACTTGAGGCGCAAAGTTTGTAGATAAACTTCCGTGCAATATTGACGATGTGCAGCTTGGTTGGGGGTAGATGTATCGGTTTTAGCAGTTCGAATGCGGGAACACGCTTTAAAACGCTGCTCTAGAAACCCGCTGAGATAGGTTTCGAAATGGCGAACTCGAAAACAATGTTTCGGCGCGATTCCTTCTCCGCTACTACTTCCTTGAACATTACGCTCCGTCACTAATGACTTCGCTGTCGACAAGACGTTAAGCCCTACGTATCTGCCTTTAAAGCGTTACGGTTTTTTAGGTTTGTAATATTTTATGCTTATGACTATGTGGGAGTCCCGTGCTGTTATGGGGGAAGAACTGAAGTTAATTATGAAGACGGAATACATATTTAATAAAATGATAAGGACTTACTGTAAATATAAGGTATTGGCGAGGGAAGCCCGAATCAATGACGATATACCATAAACCTCGACAACATTGTGCCACTTTTTGATATTTGCAAGCATAATCACCTTTTTTTTTATTAAGATAACGGGTTGGGAATTTTATCCAGCATAAATACACATCTCAAATATGTAATCCTGTGGCCAAAACAAATCCAGGTAGCAAGGGAAGGGAGGGGGGATTGTTTTTGTGTGGCCCATTGTTGTATACACAAGGGCCACGTCTTCTTGTCCCATTTAAATACGCGTCAAATCGGCCCTGGCCCAATGTTGTCACGCTAAAATTATTCACGAGTCAAAACTGTATACATTTTTGTTTTTTACATTTCCCCTCAATGTTTAATATGTGTTTTTCGTGTTTTTTTGTCAAATACGTAAAAATGTCAATTGAAAATCGATATGTTATTTAAACGCTAGATAGCTAGATAGCTCTCTCCTTCTGAAAGCAGCTGTGGCCCATTGTTGGGTCGCTGGCCCAAAGTTGTCGAATCTTACGGTATTCACTAACTTGAGTGACACCGTCGCTGTAGACCGAGTGTTGTGTCGGAAGGCGACGAGCGGCACGCCAAACTGCATCTTGACGGCTTCATCTTTGCTGGCTCGGCCCTGCGAAACCTCACTTGGCCGATTGATGCATGTTCCTCCGACAGCCAATTTTTGTTTGTAGAGCTTAAAGACCTAGTACCCGGCACGCAACTAGAACCTACTCCCCCTCCCAACTCCAGCAGTTAGCATACTAACATAGAGTGCGCGCCTTCAAGAACCACAAAAAAAAAAGTCTTTGTCTCGGTGTGGGCCCTCAGGCAGACAGACAGAGAGACAGAAAGACAGACGGACCCCATGCAAAGTGATTTTATATTTATTTATTTATTTGTTTCAACTTTATTTATACTGGCGAAGTTAAGGCATCAATGCCTTCTCTTACACTTAACCAGTTACCCAGTATTATATAGTTTCTGGCGCCGCAATTGTCCCATATACCACACCACCAAGAGGGCAGATCCGCTGGCGCTTCTGTGCTATGTTTAATAAACTNGCGCCGCAATTGTCCCATATACCACACCACCAAGAGGGCAGATCCGCTGGCGCTTCTGTGCTATGTTTAATAAACTATTATTGTCGTAATGTTTGTTTTTGGATTCTTCGCCTGGCCTGGACACCAACGCGTCGCTGCAGTTCGCTACGCTTGTCCGCATTCACTGAACTATAACTGCTTGCATACACATCCCACGTTTTACAACACAGGTGCCCCAAGAAAGGGCGACTCATTCTGCCATTCATCCCCCTTCCGCACTGACTCCATCACGACGATCCAGCCTCGATTCCCGGCAGTGATACTCCCTGACGTCGAAACACGGGAAATGTGGCGTACGTTGCCAGTAGCCGTGTTAAAGACTGTTCACGGTAAACTGAGCACTTTTGAAAGCCCTGATTACAATCCCCGTGTAAGCACAATGTGTAGTCTTCCGCCATTAGTAAAATGAACATTGCCCGACCACTTTATTCATGCATCAGTAAAGTAAAACTGAAATTATTTGAAAAATAAATATTTTACGAATTTGCCTTGTTCCTACAATTAAATGGATTAAGAAAATAGAAAGCAAAAGTAAAAATTACAGTATTCAGAAATGTTTCCGTAACACTTTTCATTCAAAGTTAAAACACGGAACTATTTTTCTCTCGACGTTACCAACTTTATAGGATGCATACAGTTTATTATGCCAGTTAAAATATATGCAGTTACGGATAGTTACATTTTTCAAATGTTGATTTCAAATGTGCTCACTTTATCGTGAGAAGCCTTTAATGTGNTGCAGTTACGGATAGTTACATTTTTCAAATGTTGATTTCAAATGTGCTCACTTTATCGTGAGAAGCCTTTAATGTGTTTTATTGAGCTTTACAGTACCTCGTAGTTAACATTTGTGTAGGCTGTTCACGGTAAAGTGAGCACCTTTGAGGCCCTAGTTCCTTTTTCCTTTAAGCCATTTTTTATCCTTTAACCACCCTTTTGAATAAATATTGCAATGTAAGTAATAAACACAGTGTGTATATTCCGCCGCACTAGGAATTTAACTCCCAAGGCTAGAATAAACTAAAATTATTGACTATTATTCCAAATGAGAGGGCTTTCAAAAGTGCTCACTTTACCACGAACAGCCATTAACTGCTTTAATTCTCTCTGATCTGTTGTCAATCAGTTATAAACCTGTCACTCGGGCCTGCGGGATTGTTTAGCTGATTGTGTTGGCAATGACTGCTGCGTCACGAGGGTTCGAGACATAAATCAGCTCCAAATACGTCAATTGAAGTATACAGGTATTCGGAAATCAACACGAAAAAATAAGAAACGGCAATCGTAGATATCGGTTTTTTTCCAACTTTGAGAACGACTATTAAGTTATACTGGCGTATTAGTTTGCTTAATATATAGCACCGAAATAGTATACAGAATGATTCACGAGGAGTTACCGCCACTCAAGGCCGTATTCCTTACATCATTTGGAGCAAAATATGTCATATATATGTTATATTTACAGAGTAATTGGACACATTTGAAAAATAACCAATAAAATAATAACCCCTTCAGAAGTAAATACAGTGATGTATTATCAGACCGTGGTGTTTACAGTTGAGCATCACAATTGCGTCTAAGAAGGTTACAAAAGATGTTCAAAACATTTTCCGTCTACTTCCACACACTTTGCGCACGCTTATGAACCACACGTGTTGCTCTACGTAGCTGCACACGGCTGTCTTTGATCTCTGTAGCGGCATGCATGATACGCATAAGTAGTTCCTCACGTGTTTGTGCAGTCCTTCGGTACACTATAAATCTGAATCATTGAGAATTACACTGTTTCAATCAGTTCAGTATCTGACTGATTCAACAGTCACTTCAGTGAATTTAACTGATGAATCAGTGAGAAAATAACAGTTTTCCTTCACTTATTGAATCAGTGACATTTTACACTAATTCATCAGTAATTTTTTTAAATATTTTTCAGTGGTTTTTTTTACTGATGGATCAGTTAAACATCATGTAAAAATGGCCGTCAAACAACGTGTAAAAATGACCGTTAAATAACGTGTACCAAATGAAATAACAACGGTGGTGCAGTGGTTAGACAACTCGCCTCCCACAAAAACGGGTTGGATTCCCGGNTAAATAACGTGTACCAAATGAAATAACAACGGTGGTGCAGTGGTTAGACAACTCGCCTCCCACAAAAGCGGGTTGGATTCCCAGAGGTGTTGCCTCCAGATTTTCGCATGTGAGAATCGTGCCAAAGGATGTCGCTGGTAGGCGGGTTTTCTCGGGTATCTCCCGTTTCCCCGCCCTTTCATTCCGGCGCTGATCCATATCCACCTCACTTCATCCTCACCGGCTCTCAAGACCTCGATGTTAAGAGCCGCCCAAATCTCATCACTGACATTCAGAACACTGCACGCCATCTCAGAGACCTGCGCTTAGCGGCGATGGAGCACTTGATGCGCGTGGCAGTGTCGCCCCTACGGCCTCCACGCTTCTCTTTCTCAGAAGCTCGAAGTGGGCGCGGGAGCCTCAACGCTATCTGTCGCTAGTTGAGAGAGTTAATCGGTACCGTTTGCGAGTCGTTTATAGGTGATTGCTGTCGGCACAGTAAGACGTGTAACGAGTTCTCTCGTGTTACCCCGTCTTAATAAAATACGAGTTCGGTACTCCCACGCGTCCTTGACAGTAACCTGGTGTTGGTAACATCGGGTGAAAATATCACGAGTATAAAAGTTACTGTCTGTTTACGGTAGCTGTGGTTTACGAGGCCTGCGGCGTTGATTAATTTCACAGTCGTTACTTTCAACAAACCATATATATAATAAATACAACGCAAAAGGTAACCCTGTACTGGATAAATTCCAATTGTGACGTACAAAACCGCCACAACAAGCGGATTTTTTTCGGGCACTCCCATTTTATATTCCCCCTTGCCCTTAAGCTGAAGGTTCTATCCCGTGCGATGCTTCAGGGTTGACGACCGCCAGAATGTTCCACCTAGATAGTCCGTGACTGAGTGCTACACTTCCCACTCTATATTATGAGATGTGTCATCATTAAAAATAGTCCCCTTCGCTCCGCGAAGCTAATCGCTCAACTCTGTCCTCCCAACTGCTGCTGTGCAATCATAAGACACCACGATGAGTAGCTATTTCAAGGCAAAGGATATTTTTTAATAAATACACCTCTACAATTAAACATCAAGTCACGTGTTCAAACTTTTACCACGCGCGCGTGTGTGGTGCAGAGCCACGGCAGCCCAGTTTTTACTTTCCTACATTCTTCTTGCTTTTCCAAGCCAAACGAGACGCTCGTACAAACTGGCTTTCAGTCGGAGTAACTACCGGGTGTGTTAGGGACAGCGGGGTAGAGAAAAAGCACGCGCAGACCAGCTTTTCTTCACGGTTCTCAGTTGCACAGGACGTCAGCGAACGGGTANCGACAGCCCAGTTTTTACTTTCCTACATTCTTCTTGCTTTTCCAAGCCAAACGAGACGCTCGTACAAACTGGCTTTAAGTCGGAGTAACTACCAGGTGTGTTAGGGACAGCGGGGTAGAGAAAAAGCACGCGCAGACCAGCTTTTCTTCACGGTTCTCAGTTGCACAGGACGTCAGCGAACGGGCAGATAATGACGAAAGTGTCTCGTTTATTTTGTTATAAACACGAGGACGGAGTAGGCGGCGCTCTTATGGTTATCTGCAATAGAATGTGGTGAGTATTTCTTAACATCATGATGACAAAGTCTTTCACTACGCCACTGTTTCCCAAGAGCATTTACTTAGAACGTATACACAATAGCCCTTTAGAGCAGAGCGCATGTAATTCTGCCCTCACAGTACACGCATTTCGCGCGACGGTGCTAACGTGTATAAAAATCACCTCAGGTTCTTCGGAGACGCGCCGTCTAGACACTGAATATCTGTAAGGAACGCATCATGAGCTGTTCGCTAGGAAAATTATTATTGTTCAGGTCGAGACTATATTGCCAGTCCGTTTGCCAGTCGATTCAAAAGATACATGTTTCGGAGCTCGTATGTATAAAACCGGAGTTGTTTAACGTGGCTGAATTTGGCTATAAAATTACTACATATAGCATACACCTATCCTTCGCTTCAATAAATACTATTAATATGTATATGTTTACAGGTGTATACATGCAACGTGATTAAAAAAGATGTGTACCAACTCGGACAGGTTATTCCACACAAAAAAAAACCATTTTGTTATAGGACATCCATTGTCTGTCTAAATATGAAGGGCTGTAGAACCTCTGAAACATCGAGGGCGGAAAGTATATTATGTGGGGTATTATTAAAAGTACCTGAGATCAAACAACGCAAATTTGTATACTAAGTACTTACACCACGATCTTTAAAAAAAAAAAAAAAAAAAAAACGAAAGTATTGTACATTTTATCCACCTTCATTGTGTAAGAAATAGGAGTTGGTACGACTGTTAGAGAAAATAATTGTGCCATACAAAGTATTACCTGTGACTGATAGCAGAACATGTTTCATAGGATAAAAATGAACAAAAATAGCATAGTACAACTCTATGTTTCATGCCGTTTTCGAGGTAATAGCACAAGCACATTTGTTGTAGGCAATATTTGTGTGTGGTATGTCACTCGGATTGCACTGAGTAACATGAACATCATCTGTATGTTTATCTAGTTAAATTGGGTCTGTAATAGTCGACACAGAATTCTGTAGGGCATATCGATTAACTCATCTCTTTTTACTCCTACGGCAGTACCCCTCCCGTTTTGACAGTTACATCTTGTTAGCCAGTCCAAAATTGTTTTTTATTATTTTACGTTATACGCCACATAGAGTAGAAGTTTATTCCAGAAATTTTCTCTAAATATGAAATTCCACTATTAAAAAAGACAATACATTGCTGTGACAAATGATACCCACATCTCTTGATATCGTGCAGCATATGGGTGATTTAACTGCAACGCACATGCGAACTACATTATTATTCTGTTGCTTTGTAAAACGTATCACTTGTTTGTACTGAGGAGAATTGGTTAACTTCACTTGAAAAACTTACCTAGCGTCAGGCCTATGCAAATACCTGAACAATGTTTAAATCCCATACAAGTCCTGTTATCAAAAGTTATTGTTAATTATACATCTTTCTGGCAGATGAACCGTTATCATCATTAGAATCATCACTGAAATGAAGGAAATTTTTAAAACTATTACTGGCACAGTGTTATAGCATATGCTCATACTGCATTAGTAGCCTGTTTAGTTCATCCTGCTAGTCAGATCATATAGCAAAAAGTTAAATATATTAAACCAACTACAAACAAACAATCAAAGTAAGATACTTCCTTAGAAGAAATGCGAAATGCTAAACACAGTGGAACATAAATGTATCAACAAGTGCGAAGCCTTTGTACTTTTCAATGTATGCTTTGAAGAATTCGGTATTAGAGGTAACGGTTTTTTAGAAACGTAAATACTAATACAAAGTTAGACACGGCAATCCTTTGCCCAGCATGTTCGCCCCTCTGAAAAATTGTGCACATGTTCGGCCTGTTTGCCTTGCCTACCCGTCATCACCGTAGAAAAAATTATACGTGGAGCACTTATAATACTGCAGTCGAAGAAGCCTACCTTGAGTTGATTCACCAGCGTTGAAAACTACGCATTAGCTGGCTGGTCTGCTGTGCCGGACACCTGGCCTCGCTTCGCTGAGGCGCGGGTCAAATGGGCCTGGTAGCGAGCTGACGTCCAGACGACCCATCCCTTCCAGTCGCTGAAGGAAAACTGAGTTCCGTGCCAAGCCACTGGAGTGACTTCGCATTGTGAGGGCGCCACTGTCTACAGGTTGAAGACTAATGCTGGACTCACAAACGTCCGTCGCATCCGTCAGGCGGTCACGTGATCTTCAACCAAACGCAGGGAAACTTTTTTTTTTTTAATCCATCAATCCGTTTAATATTTCTCAAAATTTAACTTTCGACGGACCGACGGACGGGCCACCGCCTTCTGGCTACATTCCGCAGACGCGAATACGCACTTTGAAATAAAACGCAATGCGGATGATCTGCGTATATTTCTCTGGTGGAAAAATTAAAGAATTTAAAACGTCAACAATAATTCAGTATAAATTCTTATGACGTAAAAAAAATTATTTCCCCAAAATGTTTTTCTCTTGAAAATGTATTTCCAACCAAAATATACCTCCAACTAAATAAAAATCACGATGTTATGTTGTCACGCCGAATTTTTGCCATAGAGAAGGATTGACGGACGACTGATTGTTGTAAGTCGCTTTCAACCGACGGACGAAAACACAGACGCATGACTGACTGACGGACGAGTGACTGCCGGGTGTGACGGATGGTTGGCAGTCCACCCTAACACACGGGAATTTCCCGACGGCGACGGCGTGCAGCTCTGCAGTTACGATGCCTTTGATATGTGCGCTAGAGCTCAGCAAACAAAAGACTGTCTAAAATCTATGATTGGCTGACGAATTCAGAAAAAAATTAGAAATAAGATAAATTGTAAACGTATGCTTTAAGCGACGGGGTTAGCCTATATATGTAAGTTTTAGTACAAAAAGAGCTGGCAATGCCTGTATCGGGGGAAGATGGACCCCTCTCCACAGGTCGTCAGCGATGATGGTGGTTGCCGCAGGTAAGTATCATTCACCGACATAACGAACCTTCAGGTATTTTGCTGATTCATGTTTCACATATTTAGAACCTTTATTAAGTAAGTGATTCGTTTAAATATGGCTTATAACAAAGATATTTGGCATTGAGAATGTTCCCAGTATGGGTTGGAATAGCGAATGATGGCAATTATAACTACGTCAAGAAGAATAATTGTAAGTCATTAGTAACCGAACGGTGATCCGGTTGCGTAAACGTAGATATCGAAATTAATAACGTTTGTGAGGGGCCACAAGCTTGCTGGGTGACCAGCTTTAAAAGGGTGAGATAAAATACTGTAGTATCATTGGAATCTACTCACACTTGAGTATATTTTTTGGAGTACAGGCCTATTGAATATTTATATTGTGCCTGTTTTAGAATATTCACCTAGAATTTGGGGAAATTTAAATGTTAACACTATTAACATTATAGATGTGCTGTACAAAATTTAAATCGAACTTTAATGCATTTACATTTAGGAGAAAATAGCATAACTGAATACCTGCAAATCACAAAACTTTACTTAGAGAATGTGATACTGAACGAACACTATATGCAACTCGGCTACTCACGCCCGATGCAATAGAAAAGGGGTGAACTAATAACAGAAAGCAGAAATTAAACGAGCTTGTTTTATAAACCGCATGGTAAAAACTATTGTTTCAATTTAAAGAAATCACAGGGAAAATTGATTTCGACCTCAAGTGAATTAACTGAGGGATATTTTCCCTATTAGTTTTTCAATCAATGTTACAAACTAGTATATACGCAGTTTATAAAAATGTGGCTTTTTAGTTACCTATGCATTTCAGTATTTTACTGTAAATGAATTGTGGTGACCAACAGATAAAAAGCATTAAAGTAAGTAAAATTTACATTTTCAGAGCAAATATTATACACTGTTTTCAGGTATACTTTATGTAAGACTCTGTAAAATACTTTACTTTAAAAACATATTCAAGTATCTTGATAATGTAGAGGCGTACTAATAAATGAGCGAGGATATTTAAATCATCAAATATAATTAAATACAGAATCAAAGAAAAGCGTCTAAATTTACAAGAATATTTTTCTTAGCAGACATGTCAGTTGCATTTTGAAAGAGAAATTTAATTTAAGCATTAAAAACAAACAAAATTAGGAATGTTGATGAACAAATATTTAAGATAGCCAGTTGAAAGACACAGCGTACCATTTATTTGGAATTAAACATTTTCTGTGCTATCTACACACATAATTATGCGATAATGTGTTTACGTTTTCCTAACGTGCTGGTCAATAAATTAGTGAGAAGAACGGTAATTTCATTTTAATTATTCAAAACACTGTGTTATTTTCACACGTTTTCCAAATTCCCATACGCAAACATAATACCGGAAAAATTCTTAACTTTGAGCATCACACTTTTGTAAATTGACAATAAATAAAAATAAATAAAAGCAATACATTAAGACATGCATCGCATACGATCAGATTAGGTGCATGATTAAATAGTTCCAACTTTCCCAGAAATATTGTTAAAAGTTAAGTTTAACTCTTATATAATATTCATAAATCAATGTCGACGATATTTTTCTGACAAATTTACGTTTAAAGTCATGACTCACGTTTAGATACAAAATATAAATAAACTCATATACAGGTTTACCAGATAGAATTTTCCACTCAGTTAGTTTGCATGTCCGGGTGGTTCAGAGTAAGTTTACTTGCAGTGTTTGTGAAGGCTTAAGTTCCGTGGCTCGACTGGTGGAATTTTTACAAGTTTACTCGGAAATTTTCAGGTCGTTAAATTCAAAGTTTCCTCTTCCGTGCAATCAAGATCGCACACGGCCATTTACATCCACTTAATCCAGAGGGACGAGGGAAGACACATCGCAGACCCCAATAAAACTTCTGTAACAATTTTTTTTCACCCCTTTCTAGACTCTTTTTACCTGCCACGTGCTCTCGCACTACTTTGTTTTTATGTACGTGCCACCATTTTCTGCAGCAAACTCGGTGACTTTTACAGCCAGCTGTAAAGTGCACATGAGTGCACGTCGTGTGTTTTATGGGATAAATACGCCGAACTTCTACAGAGAAAGCATCGTTACTCGATGTCGATCGACTTATTCTCACTGGTTAAGAGTGGGTCAAAGCATTTGAAAGGTGTGAGCGCAAAAATGGAAATTGTTCAGAAAAATATGTTTTATTCCCCGAAGACCCGTATGAACTTGTTTATAGACTCAGATATTTGATTATCCTTCAAAAACGCGGGTATCTCACTCAAAATAACGAGATATTTTAAATCATTGGCAAACTGAAGGATCGGAGATATATCGCACGATGTGATGAACTGATTTATTTTGAAACTGTAATTACAAAATAATAATAAATAATTATTATGAAATAATTTATTTTTCTTTATTTTTGCGTGTCGTGTCCTTTTTTCCCCTCACAACTTTAAAGTGGTGCTATGAGCACTCAGCTACTACGGAAAGATCTGCACATAGAATGATAATAAAGACTTTGGTATAAAAATGGATATATAGTTGACTGCATACAAAACATCATTTCTGTCGACATGTAGAAACTTGGAGACAGTTGGCGAGCGAATGTAATTTCTATACATATGGGTGAGGGACAAGCCGAATGATTGATCGAATGATCGATCGAAGGATTGGGATTGATCAAAGGATTTGGATTGATCAAAGGATTGGGATTGATAAAAGGATTGGGATTGATCAAAGGATTGGGATTGATCAAAGGATTGGGATTGATCGAAGGACTGAGTTTGATCGAAGAATTGGGATTGATCGAAGGATTGGGATTGATAGAAGAATTGGGATAGTTCGAAGAATTAGGATAGTTCGAAGAATTGGGATTGATAGAAGAATTGGGATAGTTCGAAGAATTAGGATAGTTCGAAGAATTGGGATTGATTGAGGGATTGACATATATTTCTGTGGATTGCGGAGGATTGATAAGGATTGGGATTTATTCACGGATTGGGATTTATCGAAGGATTGCCNTGATCGAAGGATTGGGATTGATAGAAGAATTGGGATAGTTCGAAGAATTAGGATAGTTCGAAGAATTGGGATTGATTGAGGGATTGACATATATTTCTGTGGATTGCGGAGGATTGATAAGGATTGGGATTTATTCACGGATTGGGATTTATCGAAGGATTGCCATGGGTCGCTGTGGATTATGGAGTGGATTGTGGAGTGGACTGCAAATGATTGGTGTGGACTGTTGTGGATTGGTGTGGGTTAGTGTGTGGATTGGTGTCGGTAAGTGTGTGGATTGGTGTGAGTTAGTGTGTGGATTGGTGTGTAGATTGGTGTGGATATCTGATTTCGGTGCTGATTATGTTACTGATTGTGGTATTGTGTGATGGAAAGATTGCGAGATTCATCTAAATATTTATGAAAAAACAATTCCTTTAATTAATTTTTCAAATATTTGTTGGCATTTTTTTTTTGGGGATTTTTAATAGTTTTTAAATTTTTTTTTGGGTTCAATGCTATCCAAGGTCATGCGTATGGGGTCAAGGTCACATATGTGACGTCAAGGTGAAGGTCACCCAGATCTAAAATGTTGGTCAGAGTCATCAGTGCCACCTAGGTGCTGAAAATGTAAACAAATTACAAACTAAAAAACAAATATGGCGGGTAGAGTGCATTCGACAGAATGAGCAAAGGTGAGGGGGTGGAGGCCTGCCAGCAAATTAACCAATGAGAAACATTGGAAAGGGGAGGGGAATGTTAACACAATGTGATTGATTAGAGGGGACTCAATCGTTTGCTGGACATGGTGCTGTGGGAGACCTCCAGAAATGTAAGTTTTTAAAAATGATTTTAAAAAATAATTTCTATTAATATTTTTTATTAATTTGTTATAAATTAATAGGCAATTTTTGGGATTTTTGACGATTTTTTGGGTTCAATGTAAAAGATCCCGGGTCAAGGTCAAAGGTTACTTAGTCAAGGCCAAAGGTCAAAATCACCTGATTCGAAGATGGCAACGTGATATGCTCGCTGACTTTTATGAATTTATTCCATTTTTACATTTTTTCTCGATTTGTTTTCAAGGTTCTATAAGATCACAGTTATATGGTCAAGGTTGGAGGTCAAGGTGAAGGTGACCCACATATAATTAACATGACTGATGAGATAGACACTGGTCGACCTGGTGAGGGCCGGTTCACCTGTCATCGAACCCCGGACCTCCTAAATGTATATGTTTAAATAATTTTTTAGATACACTGAAGAGCCAAAAAAAAAAACTGGTATACCTGCCTAATATCGTGTAGCCTCCCCCACTCCGAGCACGCAGAAGTGTCGCAAGACGACGTGGCATGGACTCGACTAATGTCTGAAGGTATGCAGGAGGCAATTCACACCATGAATCCTGCAGGGCAGTCCACAAATCCAATCTGCGCCAATTAGAGAAAGGGTTGCACGTCTATCATGTTAAACGATTCTCGTCAATCATCGTCTGTCCCGTTCTTTCGCGATAATTTCCGACCGCAGCGATGTCGAAGATGTGAAGTTTTACCGGTTTTTCGATATTCACGGTACACTCGTGAAATAGTCGTACGCGAACATCCAAATGTTATCGCTACCTCGGAGATGCTATGTCCCATCTCTCCTGCGCCAGCTATAACACCACTTTCAAACTCACTTAAATCTTGATAACTTTTCATTGTAGCAGCAGTAACCGATCTAGCTGCCGACCGCATCACGTTACTCTGATTGGTTCCATACCTCTGTTATTTGCATACGCACGCCTATACCAGTTTTTTTTTGCTCTTTAGTGTTTTTTTATTTTGTTTTAATTTTTTATAAATTTTTTGGAAGGTTTTTAATTTTTTTTTTTGTTTTTTCTTTGTATTTTTTGGTTTCAAAGTCATTCAAGGCCACGGTGACAGTGTCGAGGTCAGCCAGTTCCAAGATGGCCGCCGACCGANCGTTACTCTGATTGGTTCCATACCTCTGTTATTTGCATACGCACGCCTATACCAGTTTTTTTTGCTCTTTAGTGTTTTTTTATTTTGTTTTAATTTTTTATAAATTTTTTGGAAGGTTTTTAATTTTTTTTTAGTTTTTTCTTTGTTTTTTTTGGTTTCAAAGTCATTCAAGGCCACGGTGACAGTGTCGAGGTCAGCCAGTTCCAAGATGGCCGCCGACCGANTTTTTTGGTTTCAAAGTCATTCAAGGCCACGGTGACAGTGTCGAGGTCAGCCAGTTCCAAGATGGCCGCCGACCGACCGGAACGACAGAGCAGGATGTCGGCCGGCACCTGGCGCCTACTCTCTTATTCCCTTGTGTCAAAGTCCCCTTTTATTTTCTACTGTCTGCGTTCATTTCGTTGAACCAAATAAAACTTTAAGTAATAATTTGTTTTGCTGACCAACAATTTGGCTGTTCCAACACCACTCACACGTATTTAACGTGCATAGTGAACATGGCGGTTATCTCGCCGGCTGCACAGAAACAGGCTCCGTGTCCCAACATCGAACTGATTTTATGTCAACAAGACTATCTTAAAAGACGCGGAGAGGATATGAGGTTAGAACACTGGTTCTGTTAATAAGTGCTTTGAAATGTTTGTNAACACTGGTTCTGTTAATAAGTGCTTTGAAATGTTTGTACACTTCCTGTTACCAATTTGCAATGCAATTTGGTTCAATTAAAGCTGGCATTAGTATTTTTTATTCATTTAAAATTTGCTTTTCTTTTGAAAATTCGGATATAAACAAACACGCTCATCACTGTTGACATTGTGACTTTGATATTTGTGTTGTTTTGGGGTATGTCAATGTTGATTACACGCGCAGAAGACGATTAATAAGTGTACATCATTTTTAGTCTATGGTATTTAGTACTCACGAACATTTCACAAGTACGATGTGATTAGCTGGAGCCATCTTACAAGGTATTAAGCCTATTCATACCATATTTCTGGGTATATTACCGATATTAGTTTCGTTCCATTTAGATTAGTCTTTTGTTTGTCATGGTTCAAATATACAGCTCGAGAGATTGTTTTTAAATTATGTGACAATTGGGATAATAGTGATGTCTGCTAGTGAATTTAGTGAAACTTCCCGACCGCACAAACAATACCAAANTATGTGACAATTGGGATAATAGTGATGTCTGCTAGTGAATTTAGTGAAACTTCCCGACCGCACAAACAATACCAATGGAACACTTTAACAGGAAACCAAAAAAGTAAATATGGGAAACTGTTGTATAATTGTCATGCACTTGACTATTTGTAAACACGAAAACAACACATGCAGCTAATTCTGCGGCAAAGCTCGCCAAATNTAATTGTCATGCACTTGACTATTTGTAAACACGAAAACAACACATGCAGCTAATTCTGCGGCAAAGCTCGCCAAATGGTAAATTTGGGTTACAAACATTTCGGATTCCAATCTGGCCAAATATTTACTTTTTATGATGAAAAACGAAACTCTACCGTACGTACAGCCGTAAAATTTTCAGTTGCGTCAACAACAAAATAAGTACCTACGCCTTCCTGTATAAAAAAAAACTAATTTGGTTTCGCCGAATAAATTTCGTTTATTAAACGAGGTATTTTTAGTATAACGGCAACACTTCAAACGCTTACAGTGGGGCCGTGGTAAGCGTGTGGATAGAGCACTCACCTGCTACAAGATGATCCGGCTTTCCGGCGGTGTCAAGCAAAATTTTTACATGTGAGAAAAGTGGCAGTTAATGTTTTTTTCAGGGCACTCCCACTTTCCCCGGCCATGCATTCCATCCCTGCGGTTGTATAACATCTCACTCCATAGCCTTTAACGCCTGTAGTATGCTTTAGTTACTGAGAACATGAACTTTGAGCTCCAATCTTCGAAACACAAGTAATAATTAACCTACATGCTGATACGACGTTCATATTTAATGGTATTACAACACTCCTACATGAGAAACGGTTTTAATTATATTTAAAAAAACACGTGTTCTGTGTAAACTCTTGTTCAGTCTAAAATAATAATTAACTGTGATGAAAACAATTAATTTTGCTATGCAGTTCGTATCAATTCTAACGTGGCGTGGCTTTGTCAGTGCCGAAATGAGCAGTGGTTTCACTTACATAATAATATGTTCACTGTACTCCTCTGTTATAAACAGAAGCAATATCAGAGACATTAAATATTTAAANTCACTTACATAATAATATGTTCACTGTACTCCTCTGTTATAAACAGAAGCAATATCAGAGACATTAAATATTTAAAATCAACTCAGACGTTTACCATAACAGAAACAAAACAATTTTCAAACGTCTTTGAACGTAATACTAAACTTTTTCTCCGTCATACGATGAATGGACGTTGTCTTCAAAGACATGAAAGCATTCGCATAACAAAAATAAATATAAATGAACAGTATTTAAATTTCGTATTGCTGTTAGTTCATAAATGTCGGCAAAAAATTTCGTAAATCCACAAGACATTCCCTTAAGTGCTGTAAAATTTTTTTACTGAGGAAACAGTATGTTGGTAGCTTAGCAGAGACTTCTGGATAACTTTTTCATACACTGTTCGCGGTTAATTGACTACTTTTGAAAGCCGTGCCTAAGATATACGTTTATCCTCTTTTAGTATCCTTTCCACTATACATAAAATTTACATTTATATAGGTATAATTATTTTATTCATGCACCAGTCATTTGAAAACACGAACATGTTAGGACCCTAAATGCGTTACTAATATGCCAGNTCACTTACATAATAATATGTTCACTGTACTCCTCTGTTATAAACAGAAGCAATATCAGAGACATTAAATATTTAATATCAACTCAGACGTTTACCATAACAGAAACAAAACAATTTTCAAACGTCTTTGAACGTAATACTAAACTTTTTCTCCGTCATACGATGAATGGACGTTGTCTTCAAAGACATGAAAGCATTCGCATAACAAAAATAAATATAAATAAACAGTATTTAATTTTCGTATTGCTGTTAGTTCATAAATGTCGACAAAAATTTCGTAAAAGTTTTTTACTGAGGAAACAGTATGTTGGTAGCGTAGCAGAGACTTCTGGATAACTTTTTCATACACTGTTCGCGGTTAATTGACTACTTTTGAAAGCCGTGCCTAAGATATACGTTTATCCTCTTTTAGTATCCTTTCCACTATACATAAAATTTACATTTATATAGGTCTAATTATTTTATTCATGCACCAGTCATTTGAAAACACGAACATGTTAGGACCCTAAATGCGTTACTAATATGCCAGTTCATGCTATAATGTATACCTGTAATTTAAACAACTCCAACTTAATTTGCCATAAATATATACAATACGTTTGCAATAAAATTCAAAGGCATAGAACTAATTTTATTAATTCGTGGCAACATAACTAGAAGCTGCATGCCACAGTGTTCACCGTACCATATACGCATTATTCGGAAGTGATAATTTTCCAAAGGTTGATATAAAAAGTGCTCACTTTAACCGAGAACAACGGGTATACTCCATTCACAGTTACTTCCAACTTTTCTGAAGCCTGCTAAAGTTCCACTTCCAGGATATTCCCCCGCCTCATGCAAAAAAAACTTATCTAAGTGAAGAAAATTACAGCAAAGGACAGTGCACCGAATTCGTGCGCACTCAGTGTAATAATATTTTGCACAAGAACTATTTCTTACTAGGCGTTGCCAATACACCTATTTTATCACTGGTTTAATTATATAAATTTTAAAATAAAATACCTTAATTTATATATAAAATAAAAATAAGTGTTAGATTGAATTGTAAGGTAATTTTAAGTTAACACAAGTTGAAAGCAGGTCATGCAGAGGGGGATTTTTCAAAGATTTTATTAAAAAAGTGCGAAGAAACAACGAATGGGTTATACTAGTGTTTTCCTGTAGTTACACGGAAACTTTCCTGACAGTGGGCATTTTTTTTTGGTCGAAGGCGACTCGTACACAATGCGGTAGCGAAGTGTCTGTCTTGTAGTTTTCCCCCGGCTGCAGGCCGTTAATTGGCGTACGAGAGGACACTGGCAAACGTCACAGCTGGAGAACAGGAGTGGAGTGGCAAGTGAAAGAGGCGTTAAACCATCACCAGGACGGGCGGGCGGACGAACACAGTAGTGCGATGTCGTTTTCCAGNGGCAAGTGAAAGAGGCGTTAAACCATCACCAGGACGGGCGGGCGGACGAACACAGTAGTGCGATGTCGTTTTCCAGAGCGTGCGAAGCGAACAATGCGTCGTGCGCACTTCACACAAGATAAATAACTTACTGTGCGTCCAAGTGAACTCGCCACGCTTACCGACCGTCTTTTTCTCGTGCGGTAGTGTGCTTGTCTTGCGTTCGGGAGTACGTGAGTTCCATTCCCTTATATCTCACACTTACAATTTATTAAAAAAAAAAAAATTCCTTTCACAAGTATACCACAAGAAAAAAGTGCAAATAAATGCCCTTGCGTTATTGCTGCATGCTTCAAAACGGGCGTTCTTCCTCTGCAAGTAAACTATTTAACAAGTTACCTTAAAATTTAGGAGAATTGTGTTATTCAAATTATCAAACTTTTGAGAAAGAGCTATACGGATTTCAAATATTCAATGTTATTTTATTCCGCCGAAAAATATTTACTTAGTAAAAGTCTTACTACAGAACTTGATTAGTAAGATAATACAAATGTGGGCAAGTTTGAACTTGATGTTTGTGGACTTGGAGTATTCACGCAGAAGAAGTCGGGGAAAGATGATATTTCATATTTCTTCTTATCTACAACTTATAACTTGAAACGTACTTGCTCATACGCGCACTGTTAAAATGTATCTTGGATGTGTTAAACCAAACCAACTTCCGATTCGCCACATTAGAGCAGTTTTTCTCAGAGGTCTCTATTCCCTTTATAAGAGGAAGCTGTACAGTTACTTTATATGAACCTCCTTAGTCCTTATCAATTTTATTAATATCCTCATAAACCTTGTTACAAAAATTATTAATTATTTATATTTCTCTTTGCTTAAGAGTACGAAACTACGTACTGCATATACGTGTCCTTGGAACACAATATGTATCGAACTTGCGATTCTTCACAAAGGAGAATACGTTTTTTTTAATTCTAACCCTTTAGTTGGCAGTGAGACATATGGAGACCCTAAACATTCTCGGCGCCATGTTCGACGTGACAATTCTCTACACACTCAAACAGAAGTCAATTGTCCATTGGCTGCTACCACAGTAAGAACTCATTCTCTTGTTCTTTTGGTTATACATCATTATAGCCACCATACTGCTGAATTTTTTGTATTAGTTCAGGGCACTCCAGGGCATGTCGGCTAAAATGAGGATCAGAGACATGCTTAAAAATAACATTAATTAACTATTTTACGTTCAGCCTGTCACTAAATTCAAATTCCGAGTGATTGGGTCTCTACTAATAAGGTATAGAATACATGTCGCATTTAAAACATGTGAATGATTCAAACTGTACTCAACTGGATGGGAGTCACCATTCATAAATAAAACGTACATTATATAATATCAAGCTCAAAATCAGTTGTTTATAGATTTCGATGAGTAAACTACAATTTTATAGCTATAGGTTCTAAAACAGACGTAAAATAATGTCGTTCATCACATTAATTTATAAATTATATGTGACTTAAAGGGTCAAGCCACTGTGTTTATTTAATGACTCTGTGCTTTTTCATGATGCACATTGACAGAAAATGGCTTTATTTTCCTCTTTTTTTTTTTTTTTGTAATTTTTGTAATACACCGTTTATTGTTTTAAGTAACTATGCTACTTTTTTTTCGTAAAAATAACAATAAAGAAGCAAACAATATGTTACATTCAGCCATTTTCCTTAACGCTTAACCATCTATACAGGCGCGCAGGCACTTACCTTAACACAAACTATGTCATGGTTAATTCATGTTTTTTAAAAACATTTTTCAACGACCCTGCTTATTTTATTTCTGCCCATTATATATTTTCTTTCTCACGTAAACATGAATGTTGGAACAGGCTAATCTCCGGTAAACGTGCATATATCAAGAGAAAAGGTTAAATTATTCAACAACTGTGTTTTCTCATACTTAAGTTTCTATAATGCGAAAACAAAACATACGAGAACAACTTAATATGCCACATATTACATATTTCATTTTCCTTTTTTCGCTCTTAGAATCTCTGTGCATCTCCCGTCAGAGCACCAGTAAAAGATATTGGAATGCAGCCAGNTTTAATTCTAACCCTTTAGTTGGCAGTGAGACATATGGAGACCCTAAACATTCTCGGCGCCATGTTCGACGTGACGATTCTCTACACACTCAAACAGAAGTCAATTGTCCATTGGCTGCTACCACAGTAAGAACTCATTCTCTTGTTCTTTTGGTTATACATCATTATAGCCCACCATACTGCTGAATTTTTTGTATTAGTTCAGAGCACTCCAGGGCATGTCGGCTAAAATGAGGATCAGAGACATGCTTAAAAATAACATTAATTAACTATTTTACGTTCAGCCTGTCACTAAATTCAAATTCCGAGTGATTGGGTCTCTACTAATAAGGTATAGAATACATGTCGCATTTAAAACATGTGAATGATTCAAACTGTACTCAACTGGATGGGAGTCACCATTCATAAAAAAAACGTACATCATATAATATCAAGCTCAAAATCCGTTGTTTATAGATTTCGATGAGTAAACGACAATTATATGGATACAAGTTCTAAAACAGACGTAAAATGATGTCGTTCATAATATTAATTTATAAATTAGATGTGACTTAAAGGGTCAAGCGACTGTGTTTATTTAATGACTCTGTGCTTTTTCATGATGCACATTGACAGAAAATGGCTATAATTTCCTCTTTTTTGTAATTTTTATATTACACCGTTTATTATTTTAAGTAACTATGTTACTTTTTTTTTCGTAAAAACAACAATAAAGAAACAAACAATATGTTACATTCAGCCATTTTCCTTAACGCTTAACCATCTATACAGGCGCGCAGGCACTTACCTAAACACAAGCTATGTCATGGTTAATTCATATTTTCTAAAAATATTTTTCAACAACCCTGCTTAGCTTATTTATGTCCATTATATATTTTCTTTCTCATGTAAACATGAATGTTCGAACAGGGTTATCTCTGGAAAACTTGCCTATATCAAGAGAAAAGGTTAAATTATTTAACAATTGTGTTTTCTCATACTTAGTTTCTATAATGCGAAAACAAAACATACGAGAACAACTTAAGATGCCACATATTACATATTTCCTTTTCCTTTTTTCGCTCTTAGAATCTCTGTGCATCTCCCGTCAGAGCACCAGTAAAAGATATTGGAATGCAGCCAGNTTTTCCTTTTTTCGCTCTTAGAATCTCTGTGCATCTCCCGTCAGAGCACCAGTAAAAGATATTGGAATGCAGCCAGAACATTTTTTCAAAGTACACTTTTGTGTTCAATTGAGAAACTCTATGTTGAAATACACCTACACACACATTACAGTTTAAATTAACTCTGTGGTTAAAAATATAGTCGCATTCATTAAAGCAATATGTTAACGCTACATGTAAGATCACATGTGCGCGTAAGTGGATTCGGCGAAAGAAAAATAGAAAAAATAGGAAATTCTACTGTGTTAATCCTTTTGGAGTTAGAGGGAGATATTGGATTCCTTCTGTTTTGTGATGGTTACGAGGAAGAAGCAAGTGTGCTTGTTCTGAGGAAATTATGGCAAGAAGAACACGAAGAAAATTGTGTCTTTTAGGTACACAAGAAGGGATTTATCTGGGTTAGCGTAGCGCAAGGCAACAGAAAAATTAGGAGGTAGCGAAATTCTGAGTTGAGCGTGGCATGACGGAAGGAAAGAGGCACTTAGCAGCGCGCGACAATGCTTGAAAGAGGCTAGGTGATACCGAAGTANGCGTGGCATGACGGAAGGACAGAGGCACTTAGCAGCGCGCGACAATGCTTGAAAGAGGCTAGGTGATACCGAAGTTAGTTTTTTTTTTGTTATAGGTAGATTTAATTTCACCGAGAGAAAAATGTCGTGAGCTGACATAGCATATCGATAATNGCGTGGCATGACGGAAGGAAAGAGGCACTTAGCAGCGCGCGACAATGCTTGAAAGAGGCTAGGTGATACCGAAGTAAGTTTTTTTTTTGTTATAGGTAGATTTAATTTCACCGAGAGAAAAATGTCGTGAGCTGACATAGCATATCGATAATNAGTTTTTTTTTTGTTATAGGTAGATTTAATTTCACCGAGAGAAAAATGTCGTGAGCTGACATAGCATATCGATAATTTATGCCATAACAAAGGAGGTAAAAAAAACTCTAAAATGTAGGGAGCTGGAGTCACTTAACACTTAGAGTATTGCCGAAGTAATATTACGTCGTCAGAATTTAACTGAGTTGTATGGAGTTTACCGTGATATTTCGACAATCGCGATCTTTACACACACCGACGTGGAAATATCACTTTACCTGCACTTTACATCAGTTTCTATGCAGAGTTATATTACGCCAGCAACACTCAAAGTGCGAATTGCTGAAATGAACAGGATGGACTGTACATTATGTTACATAGGAAAGAAGAAGTGATTGGGGCACATTCAACTCGGCATTATATTGGCAGAGAGCCAGCCAGCAATGAAAGTTGTTTAACGTACGGACCAATGAGACGGTTGTAAATGGGAATATAGAGAACAGCAGAACTTAAGGATGGATGCAGTCATGCATCTAGGATACTCCCTTCTATTTTGTCTTGATTGCCAGTAAATCTGTACCGCACTCAAAGTGTTAAAAGTACTCCACAAAACTACCTCATCAAAATTACTCTACTTTTTGCTTTTGCTTTTAGTTTAACCTGAAAGAAAGTGTACGAAACAAACTTATTTTTAAAAGTCTTCACGTAAGAAGTCCTGAACAACTGAGACGTGAGAATTCACATTTATGGTCGATGTTCAAAATATCTCGGGAAAAACCCATTCTTCGCAATTTCAGAAGATATATTTTTGTTTAGAAATATACCACTACTTTTCCTAGACTAAATAAATTACCACCATTGCGAGTTTCATCAATTTTGAACGGTTTTATTTATACAATATGTGTTTTCCCGTGCCTCTCTACTGCTGCCCATCATTTAATTTTTTGTTTTTCCTACCGAATATTTACAAAAAGACGTATTTCCCCGTGGCATTCTTTTTGTGTCACCTTACCATTAACGTTTTGTTTCTTTTATCTTCGTCTTTTTCAACAGCGCCTTCGCCGAATATCATGATATTATAAGTTTACTATTATTTAGGTATCTCATGATATACTTGGCAGACTTCTTCACAAATACTTCTCTGTGGCATCAATCCTACACGAAATGCAAGAAAACAATCAAAATTTTATTGTACTGTCAAACACGTTATTTCAAAGGCAGCTAATTCAACAGTAAAGCCACTTTCCCTCCCAGTCTCGTTCATCAACATCTAAACAATGCCTAGTTATTAATTCTCAATTTGCGACGATTTGGTACCTATTTGACGGCAGGGCCTAAGTCACTAAGGCATTACTATTGACTTCCAAGTTTCTGATTTTGAATACAGGAAAGCCACAAAATGTGCCAGCTCCTTTAACCTGCAATAACTTCAATGTTGTACACAACTACCGCGAGTTAGCCAACACACCTGTCGACGAGCGCATAGATTTTCGAACGTTATATGAGAACATGTGTCATTCACAAAGGTTTTATGCTACCGTTTATGTTTCAGTGTGGTACTTTTACATTTCCCCTGGTAAATATGTTAAATTTTGCAGAGTATTATAAACACATTACCATTATTTAAAACATGCTTTAGTTCATAAGTATGGAACTGAGGGAAAAAAGTATTAAAGTTTTGAGAAGAGCAGTTCAATGCCCAGCACGTTTGCCCCGCTAAGAACAGTGCATGCACCGCCAGTCTACCTGCCTGCCCGTCAAAGCCGTAAAAGGTTTTATGTGGTTCACGTAATATAATGCAGCCGGAAAAGCCCGCCTTGCGTTGTTCCACCGGAGTTTTAAAACTACTTATCGGCTGGCTGGTCTGCTGTCGCTGACACCAGGCGTGGCTTCGCAGAGACGCGAGTGTTGAGCTGAGGGTTGAGAGATTTAAGCGGCTCTTAAAAACGAGGTAATGAGTAGCACCGGATTGCAAGAGCGGGGGAAACGGGAGAACCCCGAGAAGACCTGCCGACCGGCGGCATCTTCCGCCACGATCCCCACTTGCGAAAATCAGGGAGGGACCCGGCCGGGGAATGAACCTGGTTCGCCTAGGTAGAAGACGAGCAATAGAAAAACTCAGCCACCGAGGTCCAGATTGCCGCATATTCATAGGACTAAATGCTATTACCGTCATTATGACCCTTCAGATCTTTAGTAGACACTTTGCCATAGGAATTTATTTAGTGTAAAAGTTACACATTTTAGCTATACCAAACATACTATTTTTATCACTACGCATTATAATAGAAATGTTGGGAACTGAGAACGAGCCCAGTATGGGTTGTAATCCTGAATTATAATATCATTAACCTGTAATTTACAGTTACGTAAGTAGTAACAGAGCGGCAACTCGGCAGATTAATGCACATAGTCAAATTGCCACGGATATCGCCTCACATTTGTCAGTATTACCATTGTGTATTTGCTATTTTGTTTGTCTGTTTTAAGAATATTTTATTAGATATTGTGGCAATGTGAGAAAAAATTGACGTAGCGAAAATTTAATTTTGTAATCAGAATTATTACTTATTATTTTAATGAAATATTACTTGTAATCTGTGGTTAAGTGGTAGGTAGACAAGGCCATACGGCCTTAACTTCGCCACATAAATAAAGACTATTATTATTATTCCAATATAAGTTTAGTGATCATAAAATAGAATGTAATTGACATATGTCAAATTGGATACCTGCAATTTAGAAACTTCAACGCATATTTTGAAAAATTGTTATTAAAAGGAAATATATTAATACCTAGAGTGTTATAAAGTGTTCTCTCCCCAGTTTTCTTGCTTTGCAATTATGCAATCGATTCAACAGGCATTTAATTCATAAGTTTTTTAAGAGGGTTTTCCAACTTTTCCATTTGGATCACAGTCTTGGGGTTGGCAGTAATATGACTTCATGGTGTTGCAGCTCGCGACAACGTAGACTGTGGCTCCAAAAGAAGGCGCCACTTAATTACATGTTTTAGTCCATAAAATTGCAATACCTCGACAATAGTTGAGTTTTACAATAAAAAGCAGAGGGTAAGTAGTTGAAGATTGGTAAGCGTGTATAATGTGTGTATGNGTGTATAGTCTGTTCACGGTAGATTCACACTTTTCGAATCAAACCTTTGAAAAATCCCCCTATGCATAACTTGTTGGGTCTATTCCTAAATATGCCACGTATCACACGCTTTTCGTACATCTGTTAACATAGAAGTACTTTTTTTTTGTTAAACTGGACTTAATGAATAATATTTCGTTTGTAATAATTAAAATTAATAAAACAACGACAAAATAGACGTGTTGGTAATGCCTGGCAAGAAATAGTTCTCATGCAAAATGTTATTACCCTGAGTGCGCACGAATGTGGTGCGTTTCCCGTTCAGTGCAATTTTCTAGACTTATGTTAAGCTTTGTTTGCAAGAGGCGGAGCAATATCTTGAAAGTAGATCTTTAGCAGGGTTTCAGAAAATTTGCAGGTAACAATGAATGGACTATACCTCTAAGCTGAATCGAGAGGAGAGAGGGAGAGAGAGAGCGAGAGAGTGACAGGCAAGCACTGAGCTCCAAGTGATAACCGGGACGCTGATATGAGAGCGCAGGAGAGGACACACACCCCTCTCCCCTGCAGCTCTCTTCCACCAACACAAGCCTCGGGGCGCCCGCAGCACATTGCGTTTTGTCTTCGCTAATCCCGTGTTATACGAGCGCGACCGGCAGCCCAAAACCTTGTTTATCTACCCCTGTCCCCCTCCGTCAACATCAGGGCCCCTCTTCACTCCAGCACTTGTAATCTGGACAAAGCCCGCTGGAGGCAGCACGCCTACCTGCTGTGGCAGACCGCCGTGTAGGATGCTCGCGCCAAGCCGGATGTCCTGGAGAAGGTCACGGCATTAAGCCACGAGTATAGTGCATTCGCGGTCACTCCCAGCTTTTCTGAACCTCTGCTGAAGTTCTCCATCAAGGATATACCTCCAACTCACGCTAATAAAGCTTAACCGAGTCTAAAAAATTACGCCAAAGGGTCTACGCGCCGCATTCGTCCGCAATAACATTAATATTATACTATTTCTTATTAGCTTTACCTACACACCCAATTTCTTTATCGTTTTATTCGAATTATTTACAAATGAAATATTATAATGTTTATTTCAAATACAAGTTACAGTCAAATTTTACAAAAATATGGCACTTTTATGTTAACACAAGAAAAAAACGGGTGTGATGTATTACATATTTAGGAAACAACCAAACACGTCATATATAAAGGAGATTTTTCAAAGGTTTGTTTGGAAAAGTGTGAGGAAACCGCGAATAGCATATGAACGGCCGCAATTTGCAGTGTATCTCGAATACAGTGCTGGTTCCCGATTAACGAAACATTTTTTATTGAAGTCAATCTTTAGCAAAATTTGCTGTCCGTTACTTTTCATACTATGAAGTAGGGAGGGGCCGCGGTGGCTGAGCAGTTAGACTGCTCGCCTCCCATTGAAGCGAACCGGGTTAAATCACCGACTGGGCCACTCACCCCCGGACTTCCGCAAGTGGAAATCGTGCCGGACGATGACACTAGTCAGCGAGTTTTCTCGGGGATTTCCCTTTTCATTCGCTCTTTCATTCTGGCGCTGTCCCAATCTCACCTCATCGGCTCTCAAGAACCAATTGTTAAGAGCCGCCAATATCTCTCAAATCAGCTATAAAGTAGGTACGTTTATAATCGATGAGATGAAGGCATTCTCTTTGCCTCATTTCTTATAACTCGTTTAAAAAAAGAGCGATTGCACATTTAATAAGATNATGAGATGAAGGCATTCTCTTTGCCTCATTTCTTATAACTCGTTTAAAAAAAGAGCGATTGCACATTTAATAAGAGACGAAATAATTAGGTTGTGACTGAGTCGCGGCCTTGGGTTTTACAAGAATACGTCTGTGTTAGTTGGTAATATTTTCTTTGGGACATGGGAACTAAATGCAACGAAATGGATACATGACTTTTATGGTTTGAATCGACAGACCTACGCGATATCTTTCGTTTGTCATTAAAATAAGCGCCCTAGAAAATAGGGGTCGTGAGATATACTGCCCAAAAATTGTCGCCGCGGGCCCCCACCAGCTCCTCGCGCATGCGCGGTGCCGATTAAAGGTCACGATCACATCGCAGTAGTGTACCCGATCGAAAGAGACCATCTTTATTTCACGCATGTACGCGAGCGAAACGGGAGATCCCGAGAAAACCTGCTGACCAAAGGCATCTGCCCGGCACGATTCCTACGTGCGAATATCCGGGAGCGACCCCCCCC
>NQII01000032.1:2246595-2306335 GCA_002778355.1 Clitarchus hookeri
GGGAATCGAACACAGTTCGCCTTGATGGGAGACGAGCGCTCTGGTTTCTGCGCCACCCTGCCCCCATAACCTGATATGAAGGTGATTGCAATGCGTAAACTTCTTATACGCATGAAATATTTAAAATTACTATGCGTAGCATTGAAATAAAGCTTTAGAAACAAGAAATATTATACTTTCTTACGATTTACAAACCAATAGTAAATAGTTCATCACACTGCTCGGTGCATTAATAGACAATATTATCTATTGTGAGGTAAAATAAATATGTAAACTAACTTAAAACGTAAACTGACACTCCGATCGTAGTATCGCTCCAGACAGAATGCCTAAAAAATATAAATTTAGTAGGAAACCGTGAACGAAATAAATTATCTTCCTCACAGTAGCAAAACCGAATGTTTACTTCATAGTATAAATGAAAATGAATTAAGTTGATAGTTTACCATCAAGCTAGGGTTAATACTATTTTTGCAATTATCGGCCGATGGCAATTTTATTAATATAATATATTTATTGTTTCAAGGAAAGTTGTTATCAGTTCATAGAAGAGGCTGAAGTCATGTCTTATTTATAATTCTATTCTTGGAAGTGCGGACATTATAATTTCATCTTAAGCGAGGTATGGGTTAAACACTCACTCATGGCTTTGAATTTTTTTAGCAAAACTCAAATTACATGCAGAGTAATGGAGGTTAGTGTGGAGAGCATCAGGTAAAAAAATCAACACAGTGAAAAAGTAAACTTTCTTCATACATTTAATTTAAAGGTTTTCTGGTGTCTCGTGGTTTGCAATCGCGATGAATAAAATCCACTCTTGTGCGATAGCTGTTGACTGGTGCAACGCGAAGGGCGGGGTGCATCTACAAAAATTAGCGTTAATGTGATAATTAGTTTTACCACCTCACGACCAGCACTTAACAGATATTATACGTAAATAGTTTCTTGCCACTAGATACTAACCTTTCGTATGACACCTATTAATGTTTGCATTATTTGTCTTATTTCTCTGGCTATTCAACAATTCCCTTCTATGCCCACAAAGACTTTACACGTGACAACATGATCTTAATTACACCTAGCACTGAAAAGACGTAGCTCTGCTTATTAATAAGTGGATAATCTCGCAGAAAAGAATTTCGACACCACGAAGATGGTGGATTAGGCAAATTTACAGACCAGTCATGCTCGCGACGTGAATATATTAGAAATAGTTTGTATTCCTAAATCATGTTGCGCGGGCGATGTTTGTCACGTTGAAGTCGCAGAAATCTCGATGCTGATTAGTTAGAAAATTATATTATTCCCACCGCGTCGCTCCCACTGCGTCTGCCATGCTGTTGTTTTTCCAGCATAAAAAAAAGGTTGTTTCGAAAAAGGCTTTCTTCTGTTTAACTTCAAAATAAATTATTTAGGATCTCTTAAAAGTAGCATCAATAGAGCTAGTTGTAGTTTTTTGGCAATAAAAAATGTTTTAGTTTTGACTGATCTCGTTTAAGCACTCTTAATTTAACTACGGACATAATTTATTAAGATGAATGCAAAATTATTTTATCAGACAGTATATAAGTTAACTAGGTCGATTGTAACAAAACATTTTGGAGTGGCCACATATTTTTTTTTTTACAGTGTGGTAGATAGATTCTTGCGTCATTCCACTCTAATGGACGCTGTAGTTGAGTATGAGTTTGCAACAAAGTAACGGAAAGTGTCACACAGAGTTACTTACGCAGTAACACCCGAGCCCTCAATTCTGCAATGGTAACGATTTCCGCCGTACGCTGAATGGTTTCCGGCGAGTTTCCGAGCATGCCGCACTGCTTTGCAAAAAACAATCGAGTTTTTTTGAGAAGTTAATCACTTCCTGCCTTATGCGCGGAGCGTGAACGCCGCTCACGGTCTGATATCGATACAGCAATCGTTTATCGGATAAGCGGTTCTTTGTATCACAAAGTGGAAATCAATTATTGACCCTAAGGGGGTGGGGTGATGTGTGAGGANGGAGGTAAAAATCCAATCAGCCAAAACCGCTAATAAAAAATATCTCCTCCCTTCCCCCCCTCGGGCATTCTTTTAACGCAAACAACATCTGTCAACGATTGCTAATCCGAATCGACGAGCCAATATTTTGAAAACTCCCAGCAGTCAAGTACTACACAGAATGCGCCGTCACTGGCGAATGCGAGCGCGGGGATGTGCGAATAACGAGCGACATGTTTGGCTTCGCAGGTAATCCTATCCGGAGCTTACACGCGATTTTGGCGCTAGATGCGTGTTGATAGGCATCAATATCAGCACAAGAAAATTGGCGGAGGTGTTCTGAGGAGGAAGGGAAAGGGGGGAGGAGAAACAAAAATGGTGTGTACATCAAAGCTCTCCCAACTAAACCGTCGCATGAGGCGAGCCCCATGACATATATAGTCCATTCACGGTTACTTCTAACTTTTCTGAAGCCTTGCTAAAGTTGTACTTTCGGGATATTCCTCCGCCTCGTGCAAACAAAGCTTAACTGAGGAAACTCAGTCTAAAAAAATAGTTACACCAAACGGACAACGCACCGCATTCGTGCACATTCCGTTCAATAATATTTTGCGTAAGAACTATTTCGTACCAGGCATTTACAACACACCTATTTCCTCCTTGTTTTTATACATGTTGATTAGATAAAATGTAAATAAAATTGCGCTGTAATAAAACATAAGGGCCTTATATGTTTTTTTATGCTAACACAAGTACAAAATGCTTGTGATGCATAACATGATTAGGAAAAAAACCAAACACGTCATACATGGGGTGATTTTTCAAAGTTTAGATCCAAAAATTGTGAAGAAACCGCGAATATACTATAGTACTCAGGCGTATTATTCATAGCATGAGGGTTCGGGTAAGAATCACGTGTAAGATATGTGTTTGTGTGTTGCTTTTATATGTAGGCTACAGTTGGTGTATTATGTAACTTCCCTCCCTGCAAATTACTTATAGCGAGGACAATAGGAAAAAACTATTTAAAACATTTTAAAGTTGGACCTTTACGCCAATCTGTTTTGCCGCTTAAAATTGACACACTCACACAATTTTATCGTGTTAAGTATGTGGCGTTTATAGGATATTGCTCCACCTGTTGTATAACACAGTTATGTATCACATTAAACAACAGCTCCTTTTTTGAAATCTACTGCACCATTACAATTCCATTCCTTGTCATTAAGGAGCGATGAGATGCACGAGTTCTTCTCGTAAGCTTTGTGTTTGTATCAGCAGACTAATTGCGGAATTAAATTTGCGGATAGTGTTGTATGAACGAGAAGCTAAATGGACTTGTTTGGTATGNTCAGCAGACTAATTGCGGAATTAAATTTGCGGATAGTGTTGTATGAACGAGAAGCTAAATGGACTTGTTTGGTATAACTCAAACTGTATGGTATTTATTGCCTACATTTCTCATGACTTGCTTATTACAGCTACTTAAAAATATGCTTTTACACATTCAAATATTCGCTGGTGGTATTGAGAGGACGCGCCACTGCACAAGAAAATTAAATTTTTCTTGTAACCATTTTTATGGTTTTCTGTATTTATTAAACACCACGTGTAGCAAAAAGACTTAAAAAAAACTAAAGTACCAATTTTTATATTAATATTTTAACCCATTACAGAATTGTACTGTTAAAATATATTTGTAAATTGGATTGGCGGTTTCATTATGCCCATGTCACATACAAACAGTCGAATGTTTTTATTTTATTTTAGGATGGCTGTATCGATAATTTAAAAAAAGGAGTTTATAAAAAGGAAAAAGAAAACAATCCTAATTTAATACTTACACGGTTACAAAAAAAATGCACATCGTTGTGTGTTGGGTAAAAGTGTATATCAGCGCATAGGTAAGTGGGTTTCGCAAATTCATTTGGAAGCAGCCTAAACTTCTTAGTCCTTTACCTACCTACACAAGCCACAATTGTTTATTTAAATTGAAACATTTACAGCATAAGTGACGTCTTGAGAGTTCCATTCCGTCCTCGTCTGAAGTATGATTTTTTTTGCCAGGAAAAAATACTGTGGACACGTTAAACGGATTCGTTGAAAATCGAGTAGGCGACTGTTTTAAGGGCACTGCCTGCCGGCTGGAAGCAGCGAAATTTAAATTAGAAATTGCTTGTTAGCGAAATTTTGCCTAAGGGCGTCAATTTTAAAGACAGGCGTTTCAAACAATATTCATTCTTCACGAATTTTNTGTTAGCGAAATTTTGCCTAAGGGCGTCAATTTTAAAGACAGGCGTTTCAAACAATATTCATTCTTCACGAATTTTTAAGGAGAAGTTCCCCTACAGCAGAAATGTTTCTACAACATGTAACGCCTGTTTTCGAGGAATTTTTAAAATTCATGTTTTACAAAAAAGTGCATACTGCTTATCTATATTGAACAATACGCTGGTAGGGGTCTTCTGCAAAAAATATTCGAGAGTAAAATATTTAGTTTGAAACTCCTATCTTTAAAATTAACGCACTGAGGCGAAATTTCCTTAACATGGGATTTCTTACTTAAAATTCGCTTCTGCCAGCCAGTAGACGGTGCCCTTGAGGTCGAGATTCGCGTGCCGGGAGGCGCGAACCCCCCGTGGGGTCGGGAGGGACAGCAGAACCATCGCAGACTGGTACCACCATCGATCGCCGGCTATAAGGTATTCGCAGACAGCTGCCAGTCCACGACAGACCCTCGTCGTCGGCGGGAGTCGTCGACAGAGTACAGCCATCCGTCGTCCGTATGTATTGCGCACTCGGGTACTTGGCCCGGGTTTGTGAACTACGCAAGGAACTCGAGAACGCAAGAATCGCAGAGACGCACAAGTCAGGGTGCATCTGTGTGCAGAGACGTGCCTTAACGTGTGTAGTCCATTCACGGTTACTTCACACGTTTCTGAAGCCCTGCTAAAGTTCGAATTCCAGGATATTCCTCCGCCTCCTAGTGCAAACAGAGCTTGACCGAGTCTAGACAATTACTACGTACCGCATTCTTGCGCACTCACCTTAATAATACTTTGCATAGGAACGTTTTCCTACTAGGGGTTACAAACTGTTTTTATTCATATCGATTATAAAAGAAATATTATAATTTATAAATAAAATTTCAATTCAATCATAAATACGGTACTTTATGTTAACAAAAGTATAAAGCGTATATGGTACACTGCATATTTATCAAACAACCAAAAACGTCATACACGGGGTAATTTTTCGAAGGTTTGATTCAAAATTGTGAAGAAACCCTGAATAGGCTATAGTTTTTCTTTGGGATACGGGAATGAAATGAACGTAAAAAAGTGGATGCTTTGCTTTTATGTCTTAAATGACAGATCTACGCCAAATGTTTCGCTTGGCTCACCAAAATAACCGCGCTTGCACATCACAAATCGGTGACACAAGATATACTGGCCGGAAAATTTTCTCTCATGCCCGAAATTGCCGCCAGACACAGCGGATTCCAACACACTCAATCAAGGTCATGCTCGAATCTTTGTCGTATACCGTATTCACGTCAAAAGGCCAAAAACACAAAATTCAAAGATACTGTATATAATCTTCGCAAGACGCAATGATGCAAAGCAAAATTTAACCAGCTATCAAATCCTTGCGTTTTCTCTTTCGTTTTAAGCCTTCTAAATTAGCGGGGCCGCGGTGGCTGAGCGGTTAGTCTGCTCGCCTCCCACCATGCGAACCGGGTTCAATCCCGGGCTGGGTCACTCCCGGACTTTCGCATGTGGGAATCGTACCGGACGATGCCGCTGTTCGGTGGGTTTCCTTGGGGATCTCCGATCCCCCCACTCTTTCATTCCAGCGCTGCTCCATTCCCACCTCATTTCACCCTCATCGGCTCTCAAGACCTCTCTGTTTAGAGCCGCCCAAATCTCTTCACTCACTCATTCATTCTAAATTGGCGGCGATATTGCAATTAAATGTTTCTTCTCATGTAGTTTTGTTCGACTTTTAATTATTTTATTTTCTAGCGCAATTAACTTGTATCACATTAAAAATATTTTATCTATATAAATAAAAATGAAATGCTGTTCGTTGGTAAGCGCATCACTTGAGAACGGCTGGACTGTTTCGGCTATTTTTCATTTTAAAATGCTCGCAATAGTCCAAATTACGTTTTTTTGGAAATAAAAATTTGAAAAGTTTCACGGAATATTTTTGAATTCGGGAAAAACCGAACGTCACGATGGATATGCGTAATTTTTTGTTTGTTTTGTTTATGGTCATGGAAAAGTTATCAGAAAAAAAAGGGGAATAGGGAATATTTAGCAAAACTAATTCTAATTTAGATATTTAATTTAGATTCGACACTAAAATTTAAATTTCCTCACCTTTGATTGGTNTATTTAGCAAAACTAATTCTAATTTAGATATTTAATTTAGATTCGACACTAAAATTTAAATTTCCTCACCTTTGATTGGTTGTCGTTCATCGTTCACGTTAAGCGACATTATGTGGTTGATTAAATTTTTTTTGCGTCTTCCTATTTTTTTTTTTTTTTGCGATCTTCANGTTGTCGTTCATCGTTCACGTTAAGCGACATTATGTGGTTGATTAAATTTTTTTTGCGTCTTCCTATTTTTTTTTTGCGATCTTTAGCTGTTTACTGTCAGTTGAATTAGGGTTATGTTTTTAGTTTATCGCAATCTATTCAGTCTTTTTTAGTTGAATTGTTATTTTCCTTTAATTGAATCAAATTGATAAAATTTAATTACACTGCAGTGCCGCCAATAAAACGGAGCAACTTAAGTAGAAGAACTCGCAATGCTACTAACCAAATGGATTTTAGATCTAATCAAACTGCAGAGCAACGCGAAGAACGAAATGAAATTGAACGGAATCGACTGTCGCAAATACGTTCAACACGTAATGGCGTCCGGTTTGCGGTGAAAAAACTGATGAACAACGTTATAGAAGCAACAATTCTTCGAGGAAATTTTAAAGAAGAAGACGTTTTAATACCACGAATCCCAATGATTCCGACAGACGTTCCATTTGACTTCTAAACGGTTGCAGTTTCCCGTGCGGCTAGCATTCGCAATTACTATCAACAAATCACAAGGGCAGTCATTAAATGTTTGTGGCATTAACCTTGAAAATCCGTGCTTCTCGCATGGTCAATTGTATGTCGCCTGTTCCCGTGTCGGAAAACCATCAGCTCTGTTCGTTTACGCACCAGACAACAAAACAAAAAATGTCGTGTATTATAAAGCATTGCAATGAAAGAAATAGTGATGTCACAGCAAACAACTCCAATTAAAGCATTTCTTAGTTTTGACTGCTTACTTGAATTTCTGATTTAATTCAATTGTAACTTAAATTTATGAAAAAAAAAAATCAGCATGGTTCCAAGTCGATATCATTCCAAGCACATCACACATTTTGAGATAGAATGTGAAATAAAATTAAAATTTTCCATTGGACAGGACAACGTCTGTTGGTTCAGCTAGTTAGTAATAAATTGTATAATTACGTGTTACAAATTTTCAGTATAACTGTCTTGACAAGCAAATTAAAAAACTTTTCCAGAAACACACTAATCGGGCACTTAAATCTATGATATATTAACATAAGAAAGTTCGAAAATTACAAAAAAAAAAGTCACCCACGCCAAACAAATATGAAGGAAAAAAAAGGCAAACGTCATCATTAAAAAGCACTATGGAAAATAGCTTTTCTAACTGTTTTCATGTTTTTATTTTTCATGTTTGGTGACGTTTGCGTTCGAGCTATGTTTATAAACGACTGTGATTTTCCTACGTGAGTTGCGTTGGTGCGTTTTTGCCTTTATTACGTAGTTTGTAAACCCGGCCTTAGGCCGGTATTACGATGACATCGCGTTTCACGTAACACGTAACGAGCAACACGTTCACGTATACGTAAAACGTGGTCTTTATGGCCAGCATATTACGATTCCTCACGTAATAACGTAACCTTTGTGCAGTGAATAAAAATCTAGGGGATAAGTTTTGTTGCTTTTCAGATTGAAAACTCTCAAAATTATTTATATACTGGCGTATATTTTGTATTTTAACATTAATGAGGCGTAAACAGGTTGCGAAAGTATGACGCTATTGATTTATACAAACTTTCAAAAGATAGAATATCGTCATAACCTCAAGAACGAAATGTCTGTGGGAGACGCAGACACGTTTTTTTGGGTACATGGAATAAATAAAATGCTACAAACTTTCATCTGCAGAGAAAATTAAAATTTTGTTTAATGAAAGAAGTTTGCTATAAATCTCAAACTGAACGGCAAAGGTTGTGTATTTAACGCATACAATTTTACACCTCCGAGAAACGTAATTAATNTGCTATAAATCTCAAACTGAACGGCAAAGGTTGTGTATTTAACGCATACAATTTTACACCTCCGAGAAACGTAAACCGCGGCAATATAAAGCTCCCTTAATTTATAGGGATTAAAAATTAAATAATTTTAGTCTAACTTTTATTACACTTTCGTCCTCATTCCCGGGAGAAAATTATATATGCGCTACATGAATTAAGAACGTGGGCAGACGACATTGCGAAGATAAAAAAACAAACTCATGAACAATTGAGATAACACAACAACGTCCGTACTGTGATTGGTCAGCGATATCACGTGGTGCAGAGTCACGTTATCACGTAGCACGCAAAAGCTAGACATTGACAAGCATTTACGTCATGTGAAGGTAACGTGAAATGATCGTGATAGGACTTCTTAGAACACGTAAGTCGAGGTGTAGCCGGCTTACGTGAACGTGCTGCTCGTTACGTGTTACGTGACGCGTGAAGTAATCGTAATCCCGGCCTTACGTATAACGATAACGTAAACAGCAAGCTACGGCCACCTTGAAGCTGGAAACGCAGCGTGGTTGAGGTTGAACTGAATCTGAGTGGAACATGGTGGCGGACGAGATGGTGGTGGAACAGCGATGGAATGAACACATTGAAGGAAACAGAAGATCCACGAAGAAACCTCTACATTTTTCACATGAGTATCCTTGTCCGAAAAAATCTCCCATTCGCCAGCACTGAAAATAAAAAAAGATTTGGCAGCCACAAAATATCTTGTTGGAATTTACCTTGCCAATTTTTTTGTCGTGAACCCACTGTGACACTGTGACTGTGACGTAAAAGTTAATTTTGCGGTGATCACAAAACAAAATCTGCAAGATGTTTCGAAATATATTTCTGGATACGAGTCTGAGCTCGAACATGGGACCTCAGCAGTTGGACGCTAGTGTCTTACAATTTAATTTATTTTTTCAATAACACATATTGTTAAGCTTACTGATTTCAGTAGCCTGTGATATTTACTCAGACATCCCGACGAACACAACGTTACACCCATGGCTTACTCGGAACCCGAACCCGTAACCCATTGAACCGTAAGCCGGTGTGTACCCAACTGCGTTACGGAGGTCGGCTTTATTGAGCTAAAAGTGTGTCATGCAAATGGTAATAATAATTATACGTATTTTCTTGTATGCGCGAAAGCTCGCCATGAACTTAATCTAAATGGTAAAGCGTAGACAAGGCTGCTCTCGGTAAAGTAAGCACTTTTGAAATCAACCTTTGAAAATTGTCACTGTCCTTAACTGCGTGTATTTTTAACGTGCACACGTGGTGGCAAGCGCTCAGTAATGTTGGTAACGATGGAGGGAAAGTAGTTTCATGTCTCTACGTTGAATTAAAAGTGTTAGCTAAACATTTGTCAAACAACAAAATGCCTTATTTTTCTTTCCGAGTACTTAAATGCATATACGTGTATGGATTATGAAATTTGTAAAAGATTTACTTTTATAACAATTTTTAAGTTAAGCTTGACTGGCGCATGAATAAAATGATCAGGTCAACGGAAATGTTGATTTTACATATGGCGGAATAATACACAACGTGCTTACAATCATTAGGTCTTAACCATGGCTTTTAAAAGTGCTCATTTTACCGTGAATATCCTATACTTATATATGCACATATTACGGCACCTCTTAAAAATGTACTTTATAAAAATAATCCAATAAATTTGTTAATGGTAATCACACGCAAATTAAGGCGCATTACTAGTTGAAGTGTTATTTTCATTTTAGCCACGGAATCAAAGAAGCTGCAAGGGCGAATGTGCGATGCTAAGTGCCACTGTGCAAGAAGCATTGATCAGGCGTGCGGGTTTCCGGTCGTGCTGCACGCTACTGTGGGAATTTAAAGTCGTGGTCCTGCAATTCCACTCGCGGGAAGTGCCTTTCAAATTTCAGAGCAGGGTATTACAAAATATTCGCGGATATTAGCGTAGAATATTTTAAGGTGCAGCAATTGGAATGATTAGAAGCATTTGCGGTAAGCGGGGCGCAAAAGATATATTCCGGAATAGTCTAAAGTGTGGTTTCTTTTTGTTTATGACAGCGTAAATCGCACCACAGTTTGTTTTGAAGACGTGTGTTTCTGACATACTGTGAAACATTTCGCAAAGGCAAGTAGGCAGGCTTCATATGTAAATTATACTTCACCTTCTCTTCTCTATGTGAAGTAATTCGCTTGACGTAAACGTAATAAATTAACATACATAACTGTTCGGCAACAAATTCTAAGTAACTAAACATAGCAAAAAATCACTTATTAAGAATAAACATTGAAAATACATATACAAGAATCGCTTCTTATTCTAAAAAGTATGAAAAAATGCCGGTTTTACTTACGAAAACCAGAATAAATTAAACAAAAGGAAAATGCTTCCACAGAAATTTCATAAACTTGTTCCTAAATTCTTTGTTATTAATTGCGGTTTTTAATTCTAATTTATTTCTTTATTAAGACACAAATTTGAATAAAACATTTTTATTTCCCTTTGGACACGTTTCGTTTATATGTTTGATATCCCATAAGTTCTAATAAATTTGTGGTGATGTATGTGTTCAGCACATGCTTTTTTTAATCACCATTTAGTTATATAACATCTTCCATTTTATACTTACTGGAGGGAAAAACGTAGGTTAATAATGTATATCAATTTATTATTGTTTATATTGATTGGAACCATTTTATTTGTAGAGTAACTAAGGAACGGATCGCTTGTCATAGGAATAAAAAATTTTTTTAGTTGTTGTAGCCTTATGAAAATTATGAAGCGGAATTACACTTAGAGTCCAATAGAACAATCTCAATTGGATAGATTAAAATTTTTGTTGAAAATAATAATGACAAAAATAACTCATCTGTTTGAGGTTTTTGTAGCATTCTACTGCAGTGGACATTCTCTTACGAAACTCGGAACATAATAAATATTTATATTTTTAAATTTCTTACTAGACATCTCCCATTGCGTCCTTCAAATACATGCTGTAAGGGATTTTCGTTTATATATTGTTCAAAGTTGACTGAGCATTAAGAAAACTAATATATGTACTGTACACGTCCATGCAATTGCATGCATAGCAAAGTAAACATATATTGGCATACATAGTGTCATGTCGGGAGTGAATCAGTCACATTAAAATTTAAGTAAAATATGCATAAAGAACCATTATCAATTCGACGGTCACTGAAATTAATTAGCATTGTTTTATTTTCCAGTACAAAATAATTGGCGCATGTTTTCAAAAATTTCACATTGAGTGATGGATGCCATCATTATGTCCATCGCAATGTTTATGCTTATATGAGGTTGAAATGATACACAGTACGTTCAAAGAATAATTTTAAATGAACTTTGAAAACTGCTGGAATAACTTCGGGACAACCCATAGTACTTTTGTATTTGCGAGAACATCTGTTTTGAACGTAAGTGTATTTAAATGCTATCTGAAGTCTGTATTTGTCGATTAATTGAATGAAATAAAATGAAGATATTATCCACACAATGTGCATGCTAGTCTTTCAGGTAAAAATATATGCTTTTTAGCATGAATATCTGGACAGTAGTTGCTTGTGACATTAGTTGATTTCAAAAAATTCCCCAATACATTAGTCGCATTATATTTTGTGGTGATGTTAAACCAATTCTAGTTACATTTTTCTTAGCTAATTATTGCGATTTATTTTGGGTTCATATTATGTAATATAAGATACAGGATCCCCCAGACACATGGTATAAAAGTCCATCTCTATTAAATTATTTAAATTAAGTTTTTGAAATTAGTTTTTTAAGTAGGGAATAAAGGACCTCATAGTAGGAGGATCATGCAGGTACCCATAGGAACATTCTTCTCTTCTCCCAGGGACAGGACGGGTGTGTTTGGCATGCGATGGTGTTGGCTGGTCCAAGACAGGATTTCTAAAACTGTGGTCCTTGGGCCCCTGGTGGTCATTGAGCTTACAGTTAGCGGTCCGCAAGTGAAAATAATATAATTTACTTTTCATGAGAATGTTGCAATTATGTTGTAACAGTGTAACTATTATATTTGTTATTAATGCAACGGTGTTTTATAATATTTTTGGAACATTAATCCATTCACGGTTACTTCCAACTTTTCTGAAGTCCTGCCAAAGTTATACTTCCAGGATATTCCTCCGCTGCATGCTTCATTCTAACAAATCTTTACTAGGTCTAGGAAATTACACAAAGGGACTGCGCACCGCATTCGTGCGTACTCAGTGTAATAATAATATTTTGCATAAGAACTTATTACTATCAGGCATTGCCAACCCACCCATTTTCTCTCCTTTTCTATTCACATAAATGATGACCAAAATATGATAATTTATAGATATAATAGAAGCAAAAGTTCAACTTAACAAAAATTATAAAATTTTACGTTAACAGGAGTATAAAATTCTTCTGAAACACAGAATATTTAGGAAACACTCAGACACGTCATATGTGGGGGAATTTTTAAAATTCAAAAAGTGTGAAGAAACAGCGACTAAAGTATCGTAACAGTATGTATAGTTTTGTGAGGGGGGGGGGTGGCAGCAGTGTACATAAAACAATTACTGGCTTGTATTTAAGAAATGGTTGGTGTCTGAAAAAACGTACATCATATCAAGGGGGTCCTCGAAGTCACAAAGTTTGGGGAACCCCTGTTTTAGCAGTACTAAGTTGTTAGTTTCGGAACCTTAAGTCGGAAGCCAAACCATCCCTTCATACGCCACCACCGCAGTTATGCACTCGCACGAGAAATGAGCGTATTTGGGATTGTTTCCGGGGGGAGGGGGTGGAGGAAATCCTGCTTTAGTGCTCTCAAACTTAATTAATGAAGGACGAGATTTGTGAGGAGGGGGTGGGAGTGTGGCCTGAGATATCATTCGCCGCTCCATCAGACGCGAATAGTTTCAGGAGCGACGCCGGGTTGTTGATGCCCGAGAGAACGAGGCGCAGAGTAATTGGAACGCCGCGCTACATAGGCAACGACGCCAGACGGCGTTGGAATGCAAGGTTGCATAACATGCAAGGCGCCTCCCGGTTATTCCACTTTGATCCGGCAGCGCGCTGCCCACACAAAAAGCATCGTCACGGATATAGCCTATTCGCGGTTTCTATACACTTTCTGAATCTAACATTTTCTAAAGTCACATTTTCTAATGTCGTGTTTGGTTGTTTCCTAAATATGCCATGTTTCATAAGCGTTGTATAATTTTATTGACATAAAAATATTGCATTTTCGGTAGAATTGCACCATTCTTATATTACATCTATAAATTATAAAATTACACTTATAATTAATATGAACATAAACGGAATAAAGAGGCGTGTTTGTAATGCCTAGTAAGAAATAGTTCTCACTCAAAATATTTTTAATCTGAGCGCGCGCGAATACGGTGCGTTGTTACTTGGTGTAATTTTCTAGACTTTGTTAAACTTTGTTTGCATGAGGCGGTGTAATATATGACAAGTAAAACTTTAGCATGGCTTCAGGAAAGTAGGAAGTTACCGCGAAAGGACTTGAGCGGCTGTGCTTTACCACGAAAACATTTCATGCTTCGATAAATCGGTAAACATTATTTCTGTTTCATATATGTTTGCATTAATGTTTTTTTTCTGAAGCGTATTAAGTATCTGCATACGTTTAACAATAGAAGCAATAGTAATAAAATTTTAACCTTAATGGACAGTGACTAATCAGTGTCTAAACTTAATAGACGAGGAACTGGGATGATTTACAGTCTATAAGTAACTACATCCTTATTTTACTGGATCGATGATGGGACACGTTTTGGGAATCAAACAATACCTTTTGCCGTCAAACAATATCAAAATCAGGATCTCCGTCTTGCAAAGCAAATTCTCAATGACACTACAAAACATTTCCTTAATAATTTTCCTTTATTTCTGACACAGTAAATGCCAATCTTTTTCTTGCAGATTGTTATATTCATCAATCATGATACATACTGAAATATTTTTTCTTTTCAGTAATATATTATTAGCATGAGTATAAATCGTTAACTAGTGACGCGTGTATCAGCAAGTATCTGGGACATGACACGCAGCAACATAGCATTCTTTATAATGCGACGTTAATGCTGTAGCGCTGACCGCACGCAACAAAGCGAATGCACGCCACAATGAGATTTGTTTCCTTTGAACAAAACCAAATGGTAAATAATACCCCACACCTTATTTCACAATAATCATTATGTTTTACGAGAATTTAACTGTTTCTCTTTTTAAAATTTTGCCTGGCACAAAACCTCACGAAAAGAAAGGTTAACCAAGTCTAGAAAATCACACCGCATTCTTGCGCGTTCATTTTAATAATATTCTGCGTAGGAATTATTTTTCACTAGGAATTACCAACACACTTTTTATATATTTTTTTATATTTATTATAAATGAAATACTAAAATATATTTATAAAATGTAAGAAAAGTTCAATTTTAACAAAAAATAAAATACTTTTATTCTTAACAGAAGTATAAAACGCTTGTGATACATGTAATATTCAGGAAACAACCAGATACGTCATATATGAGGTAATTTTTCAAAGGTTTGGTTCAAAAAGTGTAAAGAAACCAGAAATAGACTATATAGGCAAGGTTCCAATGAGTTTTTCGTGTGTAGCAGAGGAAGAGTGGCAGGAATGTTTCTCCTTGTGTTTGGAGAAGCTGGCTCCCATAGGTGATGTGGTTGGTTGTAAGAGGGAGAGAGAGGGAGGTTGCCTGGTTGTTACTAGTGCGTCCGCCGCAATCGCGCTGCAATCAATCTCGCCAACACCTGCTGCCAAAGACAGCAGCTCAATTAAAACTTGCCTGCGAGGTGGGTGATAATGGATGCGATCCGTCAGTTAGGGCGTGATCGATCTCGCTGACGTTCCCCCCTTCCCCTCGCCCTGCTCACCGCGTGTTACTCCTTCACCAGCGTCCCACACTTTTGCGCGCTCCCCGATGAAGTCACGCCCGAAAATCTGGGAGTCGAGTGGAGAGATTTGGCCGGCTCTTAACATCGAGGTTTGTTTTGAGAGCCGACGAGGGCGAAGCGAGGTGAGTATGGAGGAACGCCGGAATGCAGGGCGGGGGAAACGGGAGATCCCCAAGAAAACCCGCCGACCAGCATACGAAAATCCGGAGCATCGAACCCGGTTCGCCAAGGTAGGAGGCGAGTAGTCTGACCACTACACCATGAAGTCCCAGCGGAAATTCTGCGAAAGCGGTTTGACTGAGTGGTCTTTCCGAATAAACACTAATATGTAAAATAATAAGCATAGGCCGTTCTTGATAAACGGAGAACTTTTGAAATCCCTGCTTAAGATCTACTTATATACAGATCTTGCATCCTTCAGCCATATGTAAACTTATCCTTGCCATTTCTGGTTACAAGTGTTTTTAACTCTATTTAAATTTATTTAAATTGGACAATAATAACAGTGGCTATCGGAAATATGTTTATTTCTCTTGATAATTTGGATAAATTCAATAAAGACAATATTAAATTCGCCTCACGCAGCTGACTTTTACTACTTCAATCAGTGAAATTGTTTCACTGAGACAGTAAGTGATTTTCCACTGATTAGAATTTATATTGGATTGAATTAGATTGGAAAGGGCTTATTAAAGTCCCCCGGTGTTATGCCTGAAGGCTTATCAGGGGACGGCTTACAAACTACTTATGACCTAACTTAAACTGATACCAATGCCCTACCTGGGATTCTAACCCAGAACCTCCTGCATTCCAGACATCGGAGTGTAGTTATGAAACTTCTGGTACATGCTACGTGACGTAGCATAGACACATGCAGCACTCCTTTGTCTTTATTATTAAAGCATAAAATGCTAGTGTTAGCACGTTAGCACTAAAAGTCCTATACAGATGAGTTAACCAGAGAGAGAGAGAGAGAGAGAGAGAGACTGCGTGCTATTTAAGTTCCTTGCACGCAAAGGCGACCAGATATTCACTGCATGTGACTAAGTCGCCCTAGACGGTCCCATGCTTAAAGGCCTTGGACACGCAAAATTACTCCATTATGGCGGTGCCCTTAAGGACTTCGAAAAAAATTTTAATGTAAACAAAGGGGGAAATTTGGCTGCTTCTTATAATGGGGGTTCGAGATATAATAATTTGTTACTACAGACGAACGCCGTTGCAGTGTTTCTTTTCTGTGTTGTGTAAAGACCAGACTTTGGCAAAACATACGGCAAAATAAATAAAGTAAGTAAAAACTGAGCCACCATGAAACGTTGTAAATAGGTATGTAGAAACGATTCAATATTTTCGCAGATAAAATAATTAAAGTTGTTGTTGGGAGAGACCGAGGTAACGACGCCACAACGAATGTAAAATAATGAACTGTTCTCGTTGATAGTTTGTTTGATAACTCTTCTTGTGTTTTTGTCTCGTTTCTTTTGTCACTGCTGACTCAATGCCGCGTGGAAATGTTTTTTTAAACGTCTTTCGATTTTACAGTGTGTCACTTTTTTTTACAGTGAACTTCCTAAACTACGAAGAAAAATTTTTAATCTTTTCATATAGTGGGAAATTTCTCATATACTAGGGTACAAATATAGAAGCGATACTATATATATACGCACTGGAACTTCAGAACAAATTCGACTCTTTCCTGAAAAAGCATAGGAAAACTAACATGCATGAGTGAAAAAGAACTTTACTATGTGTGATAAATAAATACGTTAATCTATACCCGTATACACTGATGTGGTAAATTTGCGAACAATTTTTTTAGAGTACAGGCAACTTCGGCTTGTTTTATACTCTGCTCACACATACATGCCGAAAGTCATGGAATAGGGCTATGTTAAGGTAATAGTTGGTGTTGTCACCGTACCATTACGTATAGAAAGTGCCCAGACCTGTTATAACTTATGCTCTGGCAACGCGTGAGTGAGTGTATGCTCGTCATAGCATTGCATTTCATTCCTTCATAGACTTCACGTACCCCACGATGATGAGATATTTAAGCAGTATAATGCACCGTGTCATTAGCCCCAGTTGTTCGCAACTGGTTCGAGAAGCATTCTGGAGTGTTTCAACGACTGCTGTGGCCACCTCGTTCCTCCAATATGATCCCTACCGAGCATTCATGGTACTTGGTGGGAGATCCTTTCACACCCAAGACCCTGCACCTACAGATAGCAGAGTGCTGTGTCTAGCTATCTAGAAGGAACGGGTCAACATCTCTCCACAGGTGTTTCGTCCACTTGTGAAATCGATGCCGTGACGAATTGCTGTACTTTGCCGGGCTAGAGGAGGGCCCACCTGTGTCCCATAATTTTTTGGTACGTCAGTGTACATCTGTGTTAATTTTTTTTGTGGCTATATATTGAGTTGAAGCCGAAATAATAGCCCTTCCAAAGAAATAAAATGCCAGATTGTTCTAAGGTGCAATTTATTTTCATACGAAAACATGAAGGGTACACGTATTCCCAACACACTTCAACGAAACCTATGCGCCAGGTAGGGAAGTGTTTTGTTACCGCACAAAACGTGACTGGATAATTGATGTGACATTCCCGCTTCAAATACGCTGAGATCAGTGCAGTGCACAGATATCTCAAGGTTAACAGCTCTGGTAAACTGTTGGGTTTAAAATATCGACGACAGCGGAATTTACTTAAGACTGGACCAGTAACTTGTAGAATAATAAATGGGGAATGAATTGTAGATGGAACTTGTCAAAGAACTCTCCCACAGTCCCTTGGAGTGATTTTGACAAAAAGGAACTTGGAAAGCAGAAATTAATTTGTTTATTTGGCTTGTTTTCGGTTACGTAGTTAATGCAGGGGTAACTTTTCTTTTACAGAACCGCGCATAAACGAACAACACTATTAACAAATTCAGACGTACGGAAAAATAGTAAACCTTTAATAATTATAATTAAAAGCTAGGAAAGTCACATATGCACTTATACACTATTACATATGAACAAAAAAATTCGTTAACGTCATTAGTACTGAGTAATATCTTACGATATACTTCAAACAAATATTTGCAGACAGGAATGTTATTAAGACTTACTCCACTTGTGTAAGGCATTGTTCGAAGGAATCCCAGAAAGGACAGCCGTTAACAGTGGATTATCCGGAGGCAGGATGCATTCTAGAAAAGCACAGAAAACCAAACATTTGGATGGCGTGTCCAGGAGTCCGATTCCGGTCATTCCGAAAGCCAGCACAGTTTGTTACAACTGCCCAAACTCGCTCCATGAAGGTTTCGCAGGTAGTTGAAAAACCGCATGTTCTCTCCTCCCGAGTTTGATTGATGAGGGCATGCGGCAGGTGTACTAGCAAGCAGCATACTCTAATTTTGGTACTGCGAACGTGGCACGATATATGTGTGGCTGGACAAAGCAAACCAAGAGTAATACGTTATTCATTACATATAACATTTATGCTTAGATAAATCTCGGAAGTAAATCAATTTTGTTTACATGCATTTATAACAACGTCGACAAATTATATAGGCATATATTTGCTTTTTCCTCAGTTTTCCCTAATTTCTCTCAAAATCCATTATAGCTTAGGTATATCACTTAATAGTTTTTTATTACACATGCTCTGTGAAGAAGAATTGGCGCTTATGAAATCGCTTATTAACAGGTTCAACGATTCGTGCATTATAATTAGAGGATAGCATACAGTTTGTTCACAGTCTTGTTAACTTTTTGTGTCTAGTTTAAGTTTTACGGAAAACGTTCGTGTTTACTTTAATATACTTTTATAACAGTTTGTTATTGTAGTAACTGCAAAATTAAATATGCTACATACAGTTCTGTAATATTTATCTCATTTACTCGAATAATATTTCTATGTTTATTTGTGGCTGACAAAATTCGCAAATTTATTTGGTGACAAGCGTCAAGAACACGTATATTTGTGCTTTTATATCGCCGGTTTATATCTTAAACACCCTGGTGGCTAAACAGCTAAAAATAAAATCATAACAAAAAGAAGAATCACTTCAATGAGTCACAGATGCATAATTCATCAATGCAGCAAAAAAAAAAAAAAGTAAACTACATTCCATACAGTACACTCCGAAATGTAATATGCTCACTGCAAAAAATATTTACAAACTTACTTGAGAATTAATGTTGATATACGCGAATACCTACATAAGAAACCTACTTTCCCTTAAGGGAAACGTAAACTTATCAGAACTATTATGTATGTTATTCTTACAGGACAGTAAACTAATACGCTCATGTTAAAATGAACTGAGTACTGTACGAATTTACGCCAAATCTTTCTGCTCATCGGAATAGTATGTATACAAACGTATGTTGAGTGAACAAATTATTTGGTTTAAATTGCAAATAAACGTAAATCCCATGTTACCAAATATATTACTTGGTGGGAAAGTATGATTTATAACGAATATTTTAAAATCAAGAAAATATGCAGCTAAATTTAACTAGCCTTCTTTTTAAAATACCAAGATTTAACTTCAAACTAATTATTTTATTGACAAACTACTGTCATTGAGCCATTGTTTTATTTGGTTAAAGAAGTTTTTCCATAACTGATATTTGAAATGATGAGATAAAATGCTTATCTTCTTGGTTTAAAAATCCTTGCGGCAAACGTTATATAATAACTTTTTAGTAAATTTTCGTGAATAATGATAATAAAACACAACTGTGAACTAGTATAGTCTTAGAAGTACCGTCATACAACAACATATAAAACGAATGGCGGGAGAAGTATTCACACATAAATCTTGCTTCAACATTTGACCACAAAGAAAAATGGCTTTGTGGGTGCCGTTTAAGTCAAAAATTATTTTTAGATACTTGTTAACAAGACGTATACACAAACAAAGAGAACAGCATATACAGTGGAAATAACTATGTACTGTGGCTGCTACAAAATGATATGTGGGATTTCATCCTGGAGCACGGTTATGCTGGACATAAAATTTGTTATCTGTCCCCATAAAACTAATGTGATAACTACAAAATAATTTTATGTTTACCACTGGCAGGAATGTTTTTGTACAAAATTCATTTTCAGTGTACAAATAAGTTATATAACAGCCTAAATAATTCAAGACAAGCTTTGCTGCCTAATACTAACCAACAGAAAAAAATTGAAATTCCTATTACTTTTATACCTTTAATGTTGCATATTTTATACTGGAAATATTAAACTCACAACGTTGACGAATTAGAAATAAATTACAAACAAATCCTGCCTAGGATAAACTACTAGTTTAATATTTAATGCGTACATATTTTGTTAACTTATATTATGGCCATTTGTGCATATTATTGATAAATGAAGAATGATTGAAAAATAATTAAAGCCACGTTCCTAAAATGAGTGGTCAGTACATCAGCATGCCACTTGCTGCGGAGCTAGATCGCGTCTCAAATACTGCAAGTTTAGCAGACTTTAGGTTCGCAAATTTGTATAACTAATTTTGTGATTGTTTGTGTGTCATTAAAAATGTGCTTGCGCACGTTTTAAATATTCATTATTATTTTTAAATATTTTGGCTTACCACTGTAACGCGTCAACTTTCACCGAACGTACTGTATGTTAAAATATTCGCTGAATTTTAAACTAATGAAACGCCCAATAAAAACCAGAATACGTATAGCAGACATATAGAAAATTTAGGATAGCTGTGTAAAATTTTCTTACAGAAATACATAAACAGATGAACACCGATATAAGGTTAACGAAAATCAACGCTCTTTAAGTCATTATTTATTTATGAAAATCTCTACCAACGTGGACAAAACAGCGCACATGAAAACTCATTAATTTGTAAATATTTAAAAAAAATTTAATGATACTAACAATTTTTAAATTAATTTTCAGGTGCAGCAGACAGAAAACATCGCCCGTAAAAAAATTTAAACAGCAAAAATTCGTTTCATATTGATGGGGTTTAATTTGAATCACTGTGTGCGATTTAATCAGGGCGTATTTTGGTGCACGAAACAGCACGATGTTTTCCACTCCACGGACATTTAATGAATAAACATTAAACAGCGCGCCCGGNATCCACCCATGGTCCTACATCATCCAACTACTCACACTGTGAACCAGGCTCAGCATAACGGACCCCCAACTCAACTCCCTCACCCCCTTCTGCACCCCTAAAAAAAATCGCTACCGACCACAGAACAATTTGTTGATGATTTGGATTTTGCAAGGCATACGTGTATTACGGGCGCTGATTTTTTTTTTTTTGCATCTACAACGGCAGCTTAACCTCGAAACCTGGTATCACGTTACAGATCATCTAAATCGTTGGGAATTCAGAGAAAAACTTGTACAGTTTCAAGTCATAACATGATACAACGCTAAAATATACATCTTGTAGCTGAGTGTCGGATATAACTACGCACTTTTTAAGTTGAAATTAGCAAAGAATTACTGTCCCAAGCCTCTTATTATTATTTTTTTTAATTCTTGAATACCTACTGTGATTTATAGCTTCACGTGTTTCGAATAAGAAACATGTTATACGTGTTGTACTTAGCCAACACGGAACAGAGTGTTACTAAAATCATCGATAAACTCGGGGAGGGATTTCTGATAAAAATATAAGACACAAACTTATGTGCCATTTCCCCCTAAAGTGATCATTAGGGAAGCTATGCAAACCCAAAACTAAATTCAATAAATGATTTTCGTTACAAATATTTTCAATTAAGTAACAAATCGGTAAGTAGTGTTTTATAGAACGGAGTTGTTACACCTGTGAAAATGTGGCAGGTAATGTCACCCCCCTTCAGCAGGAAAATAGGGATTGCCACTCTGTGTTTTGTCACGAATCAGTATCCTGATGGAGAGGGATTATATTACCAACCACAAATCTTCACAGGTGTAAGATCTCTCAAATCACAAAAGCGCATGAAATTATTACGTCGATTATTTCTACTCACAACCAGAATCCACAAAATTTGTCTGGTATTATTAAAAAGTGTAAGGGATGACCTCCTCAACTGTCAGCTTGAATAATGGAAAAACTCGTGTTTGAGATTGCTTGGTCGTCTACTATTTAATAATGTCTTTTCAATTTATCACTTTTGCTATTCAGTCCGGAAAATCGAAGAAAAATAATATCTCGATCGTGAACTCAAAAATCTAGATAATCTTCTATGACAAATTTTAAGTCCGAGAAAAATGTTTTTCCGAGCAGAGTCAAACAAAAACGTAGTTTCTCTTTGAAAACGAATAAATTTGGTTAAGCAGAACATGAAATACAACAGAATTGATTTTGTTCATATAACAAAACGCATTTCTGTGGTGACGAGATGCATATTTAATTCGGCAAAATATATTTTAAAAATTATTTTTTTCCGAATGAATTTAAAATATTTGATTGGTCGAATACAGATAAGCATTTTCCAGTTTTGAACAAACATTTCTCTGAAAACTTATTTAGAATGCCTTTTATAAGTATTAATCTAGTAACAACGCTTTAACTTTGTTTGCTATAGAAATAAAACAGTATTACAGCTTCTCAGAGTATGCCACTAAGTGCTAAGTCTATATATTAAGTATTATTTTCATAAACTCACACATTAAAGTAACAACAGACTGCGTTGTAAAATTATTTCAGTATCAACCAGAAGAGCATACTTATTCCTGTCTGCTCAAAGTGATAAAGAGATAATTGATTAGTTTAGTTCAAAATCTCACCTGCTAAACATGAATAAGTTAATGTGGTCTGCATTCAAGGAATATTTCTTCAAAATAGACGAAAACAAATCACTGCGACTGATAGAAGTCTACCGATCACTTCAGAATCTCAATTATAAAACCTGACCAACGTTGACAACAATATAAAATAATTAAAAAATAAAGTAATCATAAAATGTGCTAATCTTTGCTTCAATTGCGGACTGCACTTATATACTTCAACTTCTTTCCCATTTTCGTAAAGCATAATTGGAACTCATCTTACCTTCCTCAGAGAACATGTACTTTTCATACGATTACAAGCGACTGTTTTATGAAGTGTATTCTGCAACCTTACATTGAAAATAAAGTATTTTAGAAAATTTTACATAATTATATTTCTTTCATTTTTTAATTAGGAATACAATTTATACTTTTTTTTTTTTTGAGAATCATATATAACAGTGAGGGGAAATAAACATTTTATCTCACACAGTCAGTTGTTATTCCTATAAACTCTTTAACATTTACACTGGCACGTATACATGCGTAATGCAAAGGTGCGGATACATTACATGAAATACATTTTGTATAATTCATAACTTACATTACATAACATGTATTATGTAAACTACAGCTTATAACAAAAAAAAGTACATGTAAAATTCATACACACATACCCTGGCAAACACATGGATAGGAAAATACACACGCATAAAAAGGTAATACGTACAGAAATACATGCATACAAAACTAATACAGTACATTCATAAGCAAATAAATAAATAAATTCGTGAATACACACATATGCATAACTACCAACATAGAACTGAATATGCAACAGATATCCTATTTTACATACAATATCAAAAAGTCGTCTAAGTTATTAAGTGAATCTTTTACCGATATCCATTGGATATCCAGTAGTATATATCAGTTTGTACTACTTACTGGATATCCATTACGTATTACAAAACCACCAATGGCCTTGCTTATGGTGAGTGGCTAAATCTAAAAATGTCTACAGGGCATCTAAAATATATGTATCATATTTTGAATATTGGACAGACATTTTGATATAATTTGGCAGTCTTTTGGATGGAACTTTGCTATTCCTGGGCGTACCTGGATATCCTGAACGTCATAAAGTGACATCCGTTAGATATTATTTGGGTGCCTATGTGCTATATCAGTACAGCCACATAAGTTACAGACAAGTGGGGACTACAATAGTGTAGTGGTCAGACTACTCGCCTCTTGCTACACAGAACCACGTTGTCGCGGGCCGGTGGGTTTTCTCGGGGTACTCCTATTTTCCACACCATTTCATTCCGTTTGTGCTCCATCTTCACTATATCGGCGTTAAACATCCGCATCGAAAAAAGTTCGTCATTTTTACGAATAATTCTTTGGAAATTAATTGTAAAGGTTATTTTCGTGAGACTGCATTAATTACAATGCGGAACATGTAAACTATAGTATATTTGCGGTTTATTCCAAATTTTTGAATCAAACCTTTGAAAAATCACCCCATGTATTCAGTGTTTCGTTCTTTCCTAAATATGCCATGTATCACAATCATTTTATACTTGTGTTAACATTAAAGTACCTTATTTTTGTTAAAATAAATTTTACTTATATTTTATCTATGAATTATAATATTTAATTTATAATTAACATAAATAAAGATGCAACAGATAGAAAATAGTCGTGTTGGTAATGCCTAGTAATAAATAGCTCTTATGCAAAATAAAATTCATTGTAATGAGTGTGCATGAACGCGGTGCGCTGTCCCTTTGGTATAATTTCTATACTTGGGTAAGCTTTGTTTGCATGAGGCTGAGAAATATCCTAGAAATACAACTTATGAAGGGATTCAGAAAAGTGGGAAGTAACCATGAATAAACTGTAATGCTCAATTTCAACACGCATGTACTGTTGACTTCAATTTTATTATAAAGTTACATGATGTATCTCAATTAGACCGACAATATTCGGCTGCAGGTTAAACACGCATAAACGAGGTGAAAACATTTATAAGACCTATGGTCTAAAGAAAATCCTAAGGGTGGTGAATATTTTTGAAGTTGGATCTGTAGCACGAGAGTATTGCAAATACTGGATATGGAACACTGAGTGTCTGGATAACGTATAAAGTTAATTTGGACTTACGGGTTAGTAATACATCTTTTAGATTCCAAGTATGCTATTAGCCGAAATAAGTGCAGTAACCACAATTATTTCATTTAAATAATTTAATGACATCGACAGAAAGGTGTTGTGGTATTTACAGATCTTTGTTCCATTACACATTATCCAGACAATCAGTGTTCCGTCTTAAAATGTTTCTCCAATATTTGTAATAATCTGGTGTTTCAGGTCCAGTTTCAAAGATGTGAACCACCCTTAGCAATACTTTACACCATTAGTTGTATACGTGTGTTTTCAACTTCTATTTTTTGTGAATAATCAACCGCCTAAGATAGTCGGTTTAATTTAGATACGCTATGTAATGGTAAATAAACAATTTTGTATATTTCCTAAAACAACGAGTAATAAAGTAACAATATTTTAATAATTGATTAACAAGAAAATCTTCAGTATCTAGTTTCCAAAGAAAATTTAAAATCTACACGTAGTTCCCGCCTGAGGCAGGGTAAGGCGTATGGGTGAGACGTGGCTGTCTCAAAGTCGAGCCGGCTCTGGAACCGCGGTGGTGTAGTGGTTCTACCATTCGCCTTCAACTAAGGGGAACAGGGTTGGATTCCCGGCGAGATCGTCATCGAACTTTTGCAGGTGGGAATCGTGCCGGACGATGCCGCTGGTCGGCGGGTTTTCTCGGGGGTCTCCAATTTCCCCCGCCCTTGCATTCCGGCGCTGTTCCATACCCACCCCGCTTCACACCTCATCGGCTCTCAAGATATCGACGTTAAGAGCCGCCCAGATATCTTCACTCGCCCGAGCCGGCTGCCCTACCCGTGTGACGGTCTTGTCGCTCCGGCCAGCCAGAAGAATGGACGAGGTGAGACGAGATGGGGGTGGATACCCAGCGGAACAAAGACGGGGGAAGAAACGGGAAAGCCTCGAGAAAGTCCCCAACCACAGCAGTTGCCGTTACACACCCACATAAGAAATCCCCCGTCCGAAAATAATCGGTGACCTAAGAGACAAGAGGCCTGTGACTAACCACCCTAAGACAATAGTGAGCCCTAGTTTACAAAGGTGTCGGTATAACGTACAAACAAGTGTACTGCTCGAGTCTCGCTGGGTAACTTGGAAGTAGTGACTGAGCGCACTCGGCTACAGCTCAGGTAACGTTGCCTCGGGCTGTGTTGCAGATATACACCAAAGATGGATGCAGACAGATTTTCGCCTTCTGCACATGTACCCAAAATTTCATGGCCCATAGCAATTACACATGTGTAAGTAACATGTTCAACAGCTATGAGTGTGTGTTTACATATTAATTTCTAACACTCCTGCCCTGTTACATAATTTAAATACTTCGACTACACTAACAACTTTTTTTCACTATTACAAAAACAATTGAAGTCAAGTTGTTCCGATATTTTTTGTAATAGTGCAAGTGTGTAAAAACAAATTTCACAGCAGTTTGGCTTTATGTAAACATTCGAGCGCTGTAAACTTCTAAACTTCATGTTCATTAAAAACATGGAGATACGCCATCAATATATCTCAGTGTTGTAAACTCACTAATTTACTTGTAATGTTACAAAATAAAATTATGGTAACTAGTTTACAAGGAATTGCTTGTAATTGGTATAAAATATTTTACAGTGGTAACTAGAATATACCTTATTGTAGTTGCATTAAAACAACGTTAAAGTAAGCGTAGGTGCATTTCAAAGCACTTACATAAAATATCTTCTAACCTCAAATGCTATCTACGTTGTTGTTCAAACTGCTATTGGCAGGAAAGCTGCTGGAACGCGGAGAGCAGTTAAGGAGTCCGCCTGCCTGGCGTTAGAACTGCGCTGCAGAGTGTTTAAAATCCGTGGATTTTTTTTACGAAACTATTAAACGTGCGCCAAATACGAGTGTCTACGAAAAGAACACACATTTCATATTATGCCTGTCGGTTACTTACACAATTTCGGAGCACTGCAACATAACTCAAAACTACTTTTTCACAGCGCTATATATATCTCAAAATGTTTGGATCAGATACATGCAAACGTACTCTAGGGGCCTGCATTGAACCATGGTACATACTTTCCACCAAAAAATTATAGGATTACCGCTTAAAGTCCCGTAAGTACACGCAGCACGACGAGAACACTGCACGCCAGTTCAGAGCCTTGCGCGTAGAGGAGATGGCGCACTTGATGCGCGTGGCAGTCTCGCCATTATCGCTCCCGCGCTCCTCGGCCTCAAATGCGGAAAAACAATCCGGGAAGGTGGGCTCCTGAAGTGCAGCTAGCACGTGCACTCTACCCCTCGTATTGCCTCTGCGGTTGCAGGATGAGAGCGCGGGGCGGTTGTAGGAGACGAAGATGCCGCTGCTGAAGAACCCGCGGAGGCTGCACGAGATCTGCGTGGAGATGCTGCTGCGTGTCCTCGAGAGAGCATCCCTCCTGCACGACTGGGAGGACGAAGACTTCGCTAACCCTCTTGACGTCCTGGGTGAGTGAGCGGTGAACCTCGACCACACGGTACGTAAGTATCCCCAATAGCATGATCGGCTTGAGCCGAGCTTGAATCAAACTTATCATGTCACGACTGCAAGCTTGAGTTGAGTTGAGAGATTTGGGCGGCTTTTAACAACGATATATTGAGAGCTAATGAGGGTAAAACGAGGTGAGAGTGGAGAAGCGCCGGAATGCAAGGTCGGGGGAAACAGGAGATCCGCGAGAAAACTCGCCGACCAGCGGCATCGTCCAGGACGATAACCAATTGCTAAAATCCGGGAGTGACCCGGACGGGGATTTAACCCGGTTCGTCTTGGTGGGAGATGAGCAGTCTAACCGCTCAGCCACCGTGGCCCCTTGTAAGCTTTAATCAAGCTTGCTTATACCCACAGGTCAAGCTTGTAGGAAGCTTAATTTGTTACACTTTCCACAATATTGCCTTGCCAACCTACAAGCATAATTCAAGCTATCTGCAAGCTTGTCATTAGCAGGCATGTGCCAGTCATGAGAAATTTTGTCGGGACGGCAAACAGAACATTTTTTAAAAGGGGGCCGGTGTCCGGAATAACATGGTTTGAGCGCTGTGGGGTCTTTTCCATGGCCATCCCAGTCACCAGATCTTACACCTCTCGTCTATTTTCTTCGGGGTACAATGAAGGGCATGTATGGTGTATGAGATTCCTGTACCATCAGAAGAGTAACGTATCGCACGAATCCACACGGCGACTGAACTACTGAGAATACAACCACTTGTATTTGAACATGTGCGTCAACATCTGCACCGTCAATGTAGACTCTGTAACCAAGTAAGGGGGTCAATAATTCGAACCTCATGTTAGGTTGGTGGTTGTTCACCATATCCGCGGCGTTGTCAAACTTTGACGACCCACAGCACCCAAATCATGATTTTCCGGGCATGGGTGATCTTTTGAAAAATGATCGGTTTGCAATCCCGCACAACATATTAAGCTTTGTTGGTGTTGTTTCTTATCAAATTTTATGTGGGAAAGGCCGGGGACGCTCCCGTTAGGTGGCACTGTCCGCATTTGTTTTTTTCCCCCTAATAGTTTTTGATGTTTTTAATTCAATCGAAAAGCTTTTAACGTACCCATTTTCGGGGGGTGCATGTTTCTTTTAATAAACAATTTAGAGCCGACTACCGTGGTGCAGTAATAAGTAGCACAACTTTTCATATCTCACGTTTCGAAATTACTCAAACGATACATACAGTTGCAGGATCTCCACAGATAAACGAGCACTTTTTAAATAAACGTTCACTTAAGGTATTTTTTCTTTTAGTTTTTATAAATTATAAAGACACACACAACACTGCTCGGGCCTCTCGCTCACAGCTCCATCTAACGGCCTTTGGAATCTTTCCCTAGGTCAGAAATCCTTCGCGCTTTCGCGTGACTTAAGGGCCGTAATGTCGGTCGCCGTGGCTACTTATTCGCCTAATTAACATTCACGCGTTTCGCGCGCTCACGTGGCGACACGCTTCGTAAACAACTTCCGGCGAATCCCGCGGGGTGTAGGGTAAAAAAAAATATATATATATATATATATATGTGTAACGGCAATTATTTTCCGACACGGCTCGCTTTATTGCGCGGAACACATTAAATTCAACACTTGGCTATAAACCCCCTGCCTTCCCTACTTTTTCACGCTGTCCCCCCCCCCATCCCGCGCGTTTTGTTTGTAACGCAAACATTAGCGTGTAAAGCAAACAGAGTAACACAAATATTAATTACTTCTGATACGATGCGGGTGCGACAAGAGATAAAAACGAAAATTATGCACACATTCATACCGCACGTGAGACTGCCTAGGGGTTGATATATTGACGCAGCGTGGGCGGTGCGCAGTTTAAAAACTAAAACGGGGAGTTTTAATTTTAATGTGTAGCAGGAGGTCACTCCAGCGCGAGTTCTCTCTGTCCCTGGTTTTCCGTCCTCCGCTCTTCCTCTTTCTCGCTCGCTTCTTCTCCGCGTGCTTCCGTCCCGCTGAACCACAGACGTCGTAACTGACTCGCCTGCGGAGAACTTCATTACTGCCGCTGCGGTTCGGACTTCCCCGAGGCTTTTACGGGAAGTGACGCACCTACGGTGAAATATCCCTGGTCGCTATAGTATATTTTTTTAAATACAAATTCACCCAACTAAATGTTCACGGTGACTAAAAAAACATTTTGCTAGTTGCCCATAATGGCTTAATAGAACCCAGTGAAGTTTATCAGACTTTCCTTTAGTGCCATATGGTAGTGATGTTAAAATAAGACATACTAATGCAACATTGGTAAACAAAAAAAATTGTGTCTTTATTTTATGGAAAAAAAGCCAACGCCCCAAAAAAATGATCGAGAAACCCAAATATGGACTCAAAATTCTTTATTAGCTCTTATTTTCGATATATATCTGTGTATACCCATATACATCTATGTATGGAACTCTTACCTATTATACACTCTTACCTACCCACCCGAATGTTTCTGTGAATCGAAAGTAATTTTGTGGTAACTTAAAATAATTATTATCACATACTAAGGATGACGTAAAGACTTGTTAGCAGTTTTGTGTTAACCTAAGACAGTGTTATCATCATAAGCATTAAGTAGGGTAGTTAATCTTAACGAATTTTGCTGCGAGTTAAAAATATCACATGCTTGTAAAAAAAAAAACCAAGGAAATAATAAGTTGACAGGCATTCACGAATTCGAGACCAGTACATTCATAAACAATATTTCAAGTCTTTAATTATTTAATTATTAAATAACATTTAAATTGACTTGTTAGTCTAATTCAAATCTTAATGTTAATCCAAATGGGCTCAAAACTTATTTGGAATCACAGATATACATGTTAACAATTATTTTAATTTAGGGGACATGGTGGTGTCTTCGTTAGACTACCTCCCTTCCTCCCCTCTTCTGGCGAACCGGGTTGGATTCCCGGCGGGGTCGCATCCAGATGGTCTTCATTGTTATCTACTTACATTTATAAGGTTGAAAATAAATATATACAGCTTTATGACTCAAAGTGATTAATAAGGGAATTATGCAACCCCGAAAATGGAAAAATTATCAGTTTTAAATTAAATATGTCATAAACTACTATGAATGAAATAAAAAGAACGTGGATATTGTAGTTATAATTGAAATAAGGCAAACATTACCTGAAACTGTAAATGCAAACAGCATTCCCGATCAGTAAAAAAAATGCATAGGTGTAGCAATTATCACATCAGATCAAGTGTTTCACACCTAGGCATTTAGTGAATTTTCAAGAAAGATTATTAATCACCATGTCTAAATCTACAAAATGCTCGTCTTGTAACAGTTTAACTCCCTGAGTTTCCAAGGAATCACAGCCTATACATTAAGGGAGCCGTCCAATGTCTTGGAGGTAGGCAAACTGAATGGCTGTGAAAACCTAGTAAATGTAATAAAGTGTATATAATGTAATAAATATAAAGTAAAACACATTGATTGAGTCAAAACGATACTCAGGCACACCATCTGCTCAATTTGCTTATTTGCACCTATGGTTTCAGATGTTGCGCATCCGTTGTAGTTTCTGGTATTTTTAGTTAAAATATTTTAATTTTCCCATTTTCGGGGTTGCGTAACACCCTTAATAATCACTTTTAGGCCATAAGCCGCAAGACTTACTTATTTTCTCTGACTCATATTTCAGTTGGAATTACCAACCAAACGCTGTAAAATATTAAAGAAACACGCTATATATGCAGAGAAGCTGTAGATTTTGTGTACGTTAAACAGAAATATCTGGTATGATAAAATATAAAACGCATTCCTGTAGGCAAGGATAAGAAATTTTCGCAAATCTAAATACGTTTATGTCAAGTAGATTCCAAACTCCTATACGTAATCGACCTTAAGATACTAATCCAATGACTGCAGACATAGCAAATAGCCATTTTTACCTATGACAAGGTAGCACGTGATTTAATATTAATTTTCATTATATATTTTTAAATAATTTTCAGTCCTGCAAGGCATTTTTTTAACACCTAGGTCAATATGTAAAAAAAAGTTGAAAATATACGTGTTTGAAATTTTATTCTGTCCTCAAATGAATTGGCGTAATTTTCGGCCACCGCCGAGGGCCTAGGTTTACCGTATACGTATCCTTCCATAAGGTTTTTTTTTTTTAGACAACACGATATATCTGAGTTATAGTTTCCAGTGTCAATATTTGTTTTCGTTCATATTCAATGAGGATTTCGTACAGAATGTAATATATATAGTAACTGTGATAAGATGGTCATGTACTAGCTGCTAACTTACGTTAACTGTATTTTTTTTGTATTTGTATAAGGAATTCTTTGGAAATCAGTTTCCAAAGATATTTTTGTAACATTACAAATAAATTAGCGTACATTTCACAGAACCTTAGAGTAGAACGTATAAAACTAACTTTGGATTTTAACAAGAAAGTTTTGTATACTTAAAGTTTGTTATGAAAATTAAGGTATATAAATTACTTTTTACGTTTTCGAAAAAAAGTGTTGTAAATATACAATACCTATTTAAGATGTAGAGTTACAAAAAACATATTTGGTATCTATTAAAAAAAAATGTCTGTAAAACGAATATAGTTATTTTACTGTGTACGATACTACTGAACTTTATCGTTTAACTTTAAGCGAAACAGTCATATGGCAAAATGATAAATCACGCTAAGAAAAAAGTAAAAGTTGATATCACAAGTATTTCCCATTTTCACATAACGAAGAAAAATGTTAAAAAATTATTCAGCAGAAAGTATCAGATTATTTGTAAATTCTCGCATAGCACATCTTGTGTTGTCTTAAAACTTCTGCAAAAAAAAGGCCTATGCTTGTGCCAATGTTGGTTGTACGATGGCGTAGTTGTGAGGTGTCCTGGGTTCAAATTCTGGGTAGGCGTTGATACACGTGGTACTACAGACATTAGCTTAGATTACTAAGAAAGACCTCCTGTGAAGGACGTTGTTTGAATAAATATAATAAATGCATTTTTTTTAGACTAGGGCATAGAAAATAACTTAAAAAAAAATTTTTATACGAACTTTTTTTAGAAAACTTATTTTACCGAAAAAAAACTAAGAAAATATTTTAATTTTGTGAGATATATATGAACTGTGCAATATTAATAATGTGACTGCGTGTATGCATTTAGAGATTTGCTTTGAAGTAAAACATTTATACTAAAGAAGAAATTTTAAATTACGTCATTCTGAAAGTTTTATTACTGGCGTTAGCTTCATTACACACAGTACTGTCAGTTGAACGAGCAAAGTTAAGTTATGTTATTAGTGTTGAATGCATAAGTGGATGCCTTACGACCGACACTTTAACGCTCACTTTATTTCTGCACAGAGAACGTTCAGAGTAACAAAAGGGAAACGGACACAAAAATAAAACAAATGGTAGCGGTTCTGAAACAACAAAAGGAAAGAGAAATAATAGAGCAACTATTTGGAAACTTCCACAAACGAGTTCTGAAGAGATATTGCTCGGAGTGAAACAGTAACGAAATTACATAGTTCCCCGTCTAACAATTAGTTTTGAATGTGTTTTCATATACACCTAGCTTCCGTAACAGCGCGTTCTTGCCAGGATGGTACTGGTATAGAACAATTAAATATACAGATCAGCACCGTGGACGTTAAGCCGCGGTGGTGAACCGGTCAAAACACCCGCCTCCCACAACAAAGACCAGGCTCCTATTATTGGTGGGATATAATATGGACTACCATGAGTTGGAAATTTGGTGGACGTTGGCTTTGGATGGAGTTGGTTTTGTCGGGTTTCTCCAATTTCTTTCACCATTGCATTTCATCACCGCTCCATCTTCACCTCATTTTAATCCTTATTGGCGGAAAACCGTTCAACGGCCAAACCTTTTTCAAGATTCCGAGGATGATTTACGGGTTTGTGACAAGATAAAAATACTCAATCATTTGGAAAATAATATTTATCAATTTTTTAAAGCGTAAATGCAATAATTGTAAGTAAAAAATTTAATTTGCACAATTTTAAAACCGTATTTTAATGACAAAGTTTGGTAGCAGATAAAGTGTCACAAAAGTGACATTTTTCAACTTCTTGGAAACCCGACATTTGGTTAACATATGGCAAGGGTTTAAATCCGGGCTCTTTTGATTTTTAATTATACTCGAAAGCAGGCGAATTCGGAAAAAATTTTGAAGAAAATACTCTTCTTATTTTTCCGACGACACGGAACATTATTTTGAGTTCTAGCTGAACGTATTAATTTAGTTCGGTTAACATATACTTTAGTTCCTTTTACAAACGTCGACTAATACATTTTAATGTTATTCTCTCAGACGAATAAACACTTGTTGGCAACAAAATCAATACCTACTTTGAAATATATTCAGGATGCGAGTACCCGAGTACTGATTGTCAAATAACCTCGATACTTAGTTATTAGGTTGTATATATAATATATATCACATGTCTTATGATTGAGTTGGCAAAGTTAATTAGGAGTGTAGTAACTTGGGGTTCCCATATTCCGAAATTTTCGACTTTACGGTGCTATATTTTGAAAACTACAAGCAGTTTACATTTATGTTTCTCTTATATATAAATCTCTTTTAAATAGTGAAATAAAGTTTATCGTAAAGTATGGTCTTAAAACTGCATCTACCAATAGCAAATTTAACGAAATTTTAAAGGGAATTTATTAAATTGGATGGCAGATGCTATTTTTGCAGGATTCTCACTGTCTCTAGCTATGTCCGCTTCTGTGTTATCGCCTGTTCCGTGTCCGTGGCGGGAGCCAACGCACTTGCCGGCGGACATTAAAGGGACGAGCGGCGAGAGCTCGCGCAATAACGCCTTGAGCTTCGGAGGTCGTCATGAAGAGGTTCGCCGGCGATAAAAACAGATCAAAGGCTTGTGGAGCTTCCCTCTCGCTTCATCCCTGGCGAGAGGCTTGTCCTCTCCAGATCTCGCGCCAGCCGCGCCCTCTTCCCCTTCCCTACCACCACCCCCTGAGGACTGTCGTTCACTTCATCCCCACACACTTGACCCACACGTGCCGTGACGACGTTTTGCGACCGTCGCCACGAGAGACAGCCGTTCTCGCCGCGAGAAGAAGTGCTCACGCCTTTATAGCTGCGCGGTTCTTCCCCAGTAGACAAATGCTGCAGTCCATTCACGGTCACTTACATCTTTTCTCAAGCCCTGCTGAAGTTCTACTTTTAGGATATCCCTGCGCCTTATGTAAACAAAGCCTAACGAAGTTCGCTGAATCTGTCGTTTCACCATTGTATTCTTTAGTACTCTGTGCCAAGGCACCACATATGTGCAATGTACAGACATAAAAAAAAAAACAAAAAAAAAAAAACATACAGCATTTCCTGCAGTGCCAACTGAAAATTTAAATATGTGAGTAAGAAAAGCACACGTTACAAATATTGCAAAAGTACTCTTTCTAATAATATTTTGCGTAATAATAGGTTCTTAATATCTATTTGCAACCCACCTCTCTTCTCTCTACTCGTTACAATTTGTAGATAAAATATAAGATAAGTTAAATTTAATTAAAAAGGTACTTTAATGAAAACTGAAGTACAAAGAGCTTGCTATAAGCTATATGGATAATTTAGAAAAAAAAATCAAACCGTCATAAACGGGGTAATATTTTAAAGACTTAATACTAAACATGTGTAGTTACCGTGAATATAGGCTATTCACGGTAAAGTGAGCACTTTTGAAAGCCCTCTAATTTGGAATTATAGTCAATAAATATATTTTATTTTTTCCTTAGACGTTAACTTCCGAATGCTGTTAAATCTCACACACTCGCCTCGCTTCACCCTTATCGGCTTTCAAGGCCACGATGTTGAGAGCCGTCCAAATCTCTCCACTCCACTCCTTTTATTTTAAACCACATCATCCATGACAAATTTCCTGCTTCATGAACTAAAAATTCTGGCCACCTTAACGAAAGTACTCCGTTTACCGTGAGTATCCTATACTAGCACAGTTACAAACAAAGAAATTTTTTCGTCACAATGAATTAAATCAAATTTCTATGCATGCTTGAAAGATGTAAACTGTACATTTGCGTGAAAATTCCCATAAATGGAGGGAAATGTTTACGAGTGCATAGCGTAGACGTGCTGTGCAGATGGATACGCAGCTGATGACGTCCTGATGGCGGCCCACGCGAGGTGCGAGCTGCGGGGCGCCACCTGGCGCCACGAGTGCGGCCTCTACCTGACGCCTAGTCTAGGGCGGGCCGTTCTCACTTGGGACAAGAACCTCCTGCAACTGGCCGCCAAGAGGTGCCCGGTGAGTCCGCCCAGGCAACACAGTAGCTGAAGCGCCTCCGAAACAAACTCCTATGGAAACAGTTCAGGAGTTGTGTGCATCCATCCATTCGGCGATACATCACAGCTGTACGACAGGCCCAAGGTGATCCAACACCGTATTGATCATGTTCGTTCAGGTGTTTACAACCATCTCTAGTTATACACAGATAGTTCACTATTAACCAACTGTTAAAAAGAAAAATCCCCGCCCCAAAGTGCGCATGCTCTTTGCATATTCACTGATTGTCAAGTTACCAGGGCACAGACACAGGGAAATTGTTGCCCTTTAATATTGAAAATTTAATTTATACTATTCAACAGGGAACGTATTGAACTCAGTTCCTGTTTGCTTTCTTCACATAAAGGTATTTGTTGTTTTCGGTCAACAAGCGCTTACCAAATATCAAATCAACCTCTGCAAAAAGTCACTGCGTATACGATCTTTATTAATTTGTTTTGGTAAAGTGAATGGGCGACAAATCTTTGTACGCGCCCTGTTCAAATGCGAGGCAGTAATAAGCACGACACAATTGTGTGATCGATACGTGAACAAATGAAAACGGCTCACGTAAATAATCGACTGAGAGACATAATATACTGACAAATTAATTGGTGAAAATTATGGGTCTCTCGTTTCAAGTGTTCGTGAATCAAGTTGTTTCTTTGTTAACGTGTCACAGGGAATGATGCGTATATGCGCTTAGTTTGAAATTGGTTCAAAACTACTGCAGTCTTTGATTCTCGTAAACGGGAAAATTGTGACGAAAAAATAGAAAGTCATTAACTGCGGTTGTCATGTGTCGAGCTACGTAGCTATTTTTGTTAAATTACTGGAAGCGTGCCGGTGGGTTTCGGGGATGGTTGTAATATCGATACGTGACCCGTATGCCATATTATACCCTGAGTTTATTTCCGGTTGGAAATTCCTTCCACGTAGTCATGGAACGGAAATTCCTATCTTTGGGGTCAATTGGTCCGAACCGAGCCAATAGCGTTCAGTGTGATGTAAGTCAGTGCGTTCTCGTTCTGTTTTGTTTTCATATTTCTCGTTGTGGTTCATCTGTGACGTATCTCCTTCGTGTGATTTCTTTTCTAAATTTATTTCTATGATTGCAGATGTGCTTCATGTTACTGTGGTCATTACAACATATTTTTTGAATGGGACCAGTCTGTTAATCTCTACGACAAAAATTCTTCTTTCATCACTTAACTGGTCGTTGGTAGTTAAAGCACAACCACAGTATCTACAATTAATATAATGCAGTTTTCCAGTGTAGTGCAGACGTTTAAGCCATTTCCTGTTATATAAACGGCGTTCTGATATCGTTTTACTACACATAAGACCTTAACATTTCGAGACGTAGAAAGTTAAAAGTTAAAATACTTGAATCTGTTATAGCGGAAAACATGGGATCATCACAAAAAATTTAACAATTGGCAGAACAATTCTGTGTGGTGCATTTCACAATGAATCTGTCTTACAGCGAAGGCAAAATAAACTTGAGGATAAGGAATTCTCTCTTTACTAGTTACTCTGAGTATGAAGTAGCAGAATTCGATAGCTCATCCGGTACATGGGCAGACTAATAAACTTTGGCTTTCGTATATTTTTATTTCATTAGTTGCTAATCATTGCTTGTTCATTAATTGGAATAGTCATTGCAATAATTCATTATGCACTAAATATCGTCCAGTGCGTTGCACATAATGCCAACCTGTTCCGGCATATTAACTTAATGCCTGCTGGTTATTTAATTAATGAATCGAAAAAAACGATTTAACTAATTTCTTAATGAATAAGGATAATTGAACGTTTTTATTTTTCTTCTAAACTTCCCCAAATATTTTATGAAGGTTATGAATGTTTACATACTGTTGGGGAGCTACCGACGATTTCTGTGCGGTAAATTTCTCTGAGGTGAATGTGCCAACGTTTTCTTCCGTCAGCAGGTTATGGGTTCATTGAAAGGTTTTGTCTGTGTGCTGGATTGCATTACATCAGCAAAATATAAGGAGTGTTTCACTGACTGAAAGCCCTGACAGCCTATACTGGGGGGATAGTGATTTAGTTCTCATTTATTGAAAAAATAAAATAACAATGAAGTGACGATTTGGTTTCAGGATGACGGTATAGTGAACGACTTATTGAAAAGGGAACATAATTACTCTGCGGCGGAAAATGCTAGCGATTAGCCAACAGTACCCAGAGTGCTTCAAGAAACGTGTATTTCAGTGTTGGCTCAAATGAGCTCGCGAGTTTTTTATTCGCAGCATTTCTGTAGACAATAAAATATACCTGTGGAACAAGGCATGGTAGAAAACCAGTTGCAAGCTGAATTTTCGCACTTTTACGGGAATTCATAGCGTATAAATCGTTCATATATTTGTGTAAATATAATGACGTCTGCCATTTAATTCAACGGACCTTCCAGACATCTATATGCGGTATCCGGAGCTTTCTGTTATCTTAGAAACTATTCGCAGAATTGTTAATTGACTCTCATTGTTTTTGTTTTTGGGGAGGAACTGGAAGAAATAAACATAATTTTTATGAATGAGTAAGCAATTAAGTAAGTAACAAAGAAAACTGTTGCAGACATGTATTTTAACACCAGGAAAAATTTATTAGCCTAACAACAAGGCCACTTATCTAGATGCTTGCGGTGTTTATTAAGTTTTTTTTTAAATGTGTGGCACACAGATTTTAGTTTTCCGTGTTGGTAACGCGTGTAAAAAGGCGTTGTCTGTGATTTTTGCTATCTTTAAATATTCCAAATCGTATGATAACCCTAACGAATAAGTTAGTTTCCGAAGCAAAGTTTACGAAGTCCAGTCCACGAAGAGTTCTCGGTGTTAACTCGACAATGTTAGATCCGGGCATGCCTTATGTAGATAAAGGTTACGGGTGTCGGACCCCAAAAAATTAATAATTTTACATTTGTTCCAAACATGGTTCAACTCGTACGTATTGTATGTGATGATTTTTCCCTCGAATAAAACGTTTTTACACTTTTTATTTTTTGAATAATTCGATATCAAACACAACATTCTTCGGATTTACTGCAGCCGTAATAACAAATACTTACTAAATTGTACAGATGAAAGAATTTACAAAGTAAACTTAATCCCATGGGCTACCGCGATGTAATCACTAAATAACAAACCACATATAAAGCGTTAGAGAAAAATTCTACATATAAAGAACTTTACGCATATTTTTAACATTTTTAAAAACATTTATGAACAGTTATAGGTAATTACATAATGACAAGCAGTAGCCCACGGCATTAGTTTATGTTGCGAATTTTTTTCAACTGTCCAATTTAGTTATTAATTGTTATTACAGCTGAAACAAAACAGAAGAACTTTGTATGAGACTCCAAAATAGAATGATTTGGGGAAGTCGGGAGCAATGGATCTGGGATAGGCGCCAGGTGCCGGCCGGCCGCCATGTTACGTCACCAGACCGCTATATTGGATGTAGGTGACCTTGACCTTGAATCCTTGTCCATGACCTTGTATGGCCTTGAAACCCAAAACAATTACAGCAAAATTATAAAATACCCAAAAATTTAAATTAAAAAGAAATAGAAACAAAATTATTTAAAGAATTTATTTAAAGATGTAAATGTAGGAAGTCCGTCATTCAATGACAGGTGGATCGACTAAGCTCCCGACACGACCGGCCCTCGCCAGGTCGGCCAATGTCGATCTCATCAGCCATATTAGATGTTGATGACCTTGACCTTGGATGACATTTAAACCAAAATCTTCTAAAAATCCCAAACATTTTCCAAAAATTACCCAAAAAACATTTGAAACTTGACTAGGTCTTGAGTCTTGAGCCATAGGTCTTGGGTCTTGTGTCTTGGGTTTTGAGTCTTGAGTCAAGTGTTTAAGGGGTTTTATGGGAATGTGTGAGAATTGTTTTGAAATTTTTTAGAATGTTTTGGTTTCAAGGTCATCCAAGGTCAAGGTTGAAGGTCAATTTCAAGGCCTTCAACATCTAACATGGCTGACGAGATGGACACTGGCCGACCTGGCAAGGGCCTGTTGTGTCGGGAGCTTAGTTGATCCACCTGCCATCGAACCCCGGACTTAGTACATAAATATCTTTAAATATATATATATTAAACAATTTTCTAATTAAAAAAATATATTTTTAAATAAATTTTTTGGAATTTTGTAATATTGCTGCAATGGTTTGTATTATTTTGTGTTCAAGGTCGTCCAAGGTGATGGGCACGGGTTAAAGATCAAAGTCAATGACACCTACATCCAATATGGTGGTTGGGTGACGTTTCATGGTGGCCGGCCGGCGCCTGGTGCCTATCCCAGATCCACTGCCCCCAACTCCCCCAAATCATTCTACTCATAAATTTATTCAAAAATTATAAAGTGCAAGATTTTTTTATTCGAGGAAAATGCCATCGTATGCAATGCGTACGAGTTCAATGATGTTTGGTGAAATTATAAAATAACAAGATTTTTGGTGTCCGACACCCTTGAGGTAAGTAATCAGTAATTCCGCTGAGAAGGAATGCGATTATGAGGTTAGTCAAAACCACAATAATGAGGTACTAACAAAACAGTTACCATTTTTGGCACATTCACGGAAATTTTTATAGAGATGTTTAATTGCTATAAAGAAAACGGAGTTGAGATCTGTACATACACAATATGGAATATTTTCGTATTCTACGCCGCTCCGAGTTTCAGGGACGAACATTACAGTTGTTACACGACAGCTTCATCGCAGCTATAACATGAAAGCATAGGCTGTTCACGGTTCAAGTGAGGACTTTTGAGACCCTAGTTACTTTTTCCTTTCAGTCATTTTTTAAAATCATTTAACCACTTTATCAACTAAATTTTGGCGTATAACTAATAAACATAGTGTGCATATTCCACCACACTCGTAGGTTAATGTCTAAGGTTAAAATAAAATATATTTATTTACTTTTATTCCAAATGAGAGGACTTTCAAAAGTGCTCATTTACCGTGAATAGCCTTTAACAAGAGTCATTAACAGTGTTGTACTTCTTGTTTATATACGGTAAAACACATGCATGACGAAAATAAAAATAACATATTGTTTTTTGTGATCATACTTTATAAAACGATAATGTAAAAAACTAACTAATTAATTTACGTAAAGTACTATAAATTCGAGGAGAGTTGCATAAAATTCGTAATAAGTCCGTTACCTAGAAAAACGAAGAGTACGTAATTTAACAAAGATTTCTAAACTTTTATTTTACCAGCGCTTTCCCGTAATTTCTTTGAGATTTTTCACAATTGTGCATCATACCAAAAATTCCTATCGACTTATGTCGAAGGTGCACAAAAGAGGAGCGAGAGAACAAGGGACACCAGATATGTTTTCTGTAATTACCACTTCACGTCCATATCCATACAGACTACGACGGCCATGTTTACTGCATTTAGATAATTCATTATTGGATTATTGTCAGCCAGTGTTTGCTAATTGATGCTCAGTTACACGTGTCACAGGAACTACAATACAACGTGTTCTTTGAAAAACTGTATTACAATTATTTATTTATTTCATTTGTTTGATTTTGCAAATGTCCCTGAACAGCGACAAGATCTTCGTAGGGTAACGCTAGACATTCAGGAATGGGGAAGCAATCAGCAAGGGTTTTTTAGAACAATCTCAGTATTTGTCTGGAGTGATTTTGGACAAACATGGAAAGCCGAGTGGAGTGGAGAGATTTGGGCGGCACTTAACAACGAGATCTTAAGATTCGATAAGGGTGAAGCGAGGTGAGTATGGAGCAGCGCGAAAATGCAAGGGCGGGGAAATGGGAGATCCTCGGGAAAACCCGCCAGCCAGCGGCCTCATCCGTCACGATTCCCACATGCAAAAATCCGGGAGTGACCCGCCGTGGTGGAAAGCCAGAACCAGGAAAGCTGAACCGGAAATCGAACAGGTTTATCCCGAATGCGAGTACAGTGTTATTACCATTGCCCCACCTTGTTCGTTTTCGCCATACTCGGTAGTTCATGGGGCCGCGGTGGTGTAGTGGTTAGTCTAATCACCTTCCACCTCAGCGAACGGGGCTAGATTCCCGGCGGGATCACTCCCGAATTTCCGCATGTGGGAATCGTGTCGGATGACGTCACTGGTTGGTGGGTTTTCTCGGGGATCTCCCATTTCACCCGCCCTTGCATTCCGTCACTGCTCCATACTCATATCGCTTCACCCTAATCGGCTCTTAAGATCTCGATGTTAAGAGCCACCCGAATCTCTGCACTCCGCTACATTCGGTAGTTCAAATGGCCGAAGTCAGTAAATTTATGAAAATGTTTGGGCAAATTTAATGTTATAAATTTCCGTAATTGTATAGAAAATTTGTTCGAGTGTACCTTCGTCTATGTCCTACTCTTCACGCGTAATTTTGTAACTACAGAATGTTCCTAACAACTGCCGAGTTCAATTGACTTAATGCTGCAGGAATGCGTACTTCTCAGAGAAATTTAGCTACGGTTGTCTTATCGCTGGCAGCTTAAATCACTGAATAACCCCGTTCTTTTACATAAAGTCGTTAATCATGCCGTCAAAATGTGGTTAAACATTCACTTCGAGGAAAATTTATTCTAGTAAATGTGAAATAAATCCACAATATGTAATTGAGCTTTAGTGTTCGTGGATTTCGACAACAGCAGAGAAACAATGACACCATATGTAGATCTGAGGCTGTCGCGGCTTATGTCTTCATATCCTAGGCTTCTCGGTTTGAGCCGCGTCGAAAGTTTATCAACTGACCGGTGCCAAAAACAAGGGGTTTTATAGGCTGTAGCAGGCTGCATCCTAACTGGTTGGGCTACTCAGCCAATCACAGGCTGCTTTGCTCCTCATTAGCTGCAGTGGTTTGCCAATCCTGATGGGATTCTGATCGCTGCTGTCGGGTAACACGTTTTGAGTCGTACATGAATAGACGCGTTCATTGGGTTTAGTATGAGCAAATATCTTCATAGACGACTCGAAACGTAGTGATATGAGATCAGCGATCACAAAATCACCAGGAATGGCAAACCACCTCAGCCATTAAGGAGCAAGGCACCCTGTGATTGGCCAACGAGACCAGCCAATCAGGAAGTAGTTTCTCACAGACCAAGACATATAAGGTACTAACTAGTCATTTGTTCAGTATTACTATCTGCAGCTGCAATAACTAATGAATGTTTGACCCGTCGGGAACCCAGAAGCCTGGGATGCGAATGAGACCTTAACTTCATGTGTTTTGTCTGCAAAGGCAAGGTTATAGTAGCATATAGAGTAGCACAGTTGGAGATTCATGTCGGCTCAGTATCCACAGTGTTAAAGAGAATTGAGGCATTATTGCCCACAGCACCTGGGGACCGTGCTGGTCAGCTCGTGGCGTCAGTTCTCCCCGGAGACGCTGAAGTGGCTACCGAGGTCATTAATGACCCTCGACTTCGACGGCGAGCTGTACTTCCGGGGCGCGCGAGGCCCTGCCCTGCAGTTTGACGGCAACAGGCCCCAAGGTTGGCTGCCCGACGCCGAGATCACACTCAGGTCAGTGCACTTACATCACCTTAAATCATCCTTCATAAATACGTCTTTTAAAACTTCGTTTCTCTTAAGTTTTTTTTGCAAAAATTCGTATCGCCTGACTTTGTTTCACTTAATTTCAGTTCTCCTGGCTTCGTTTCGTCTTACTTCGTTTCCATTATCTTCGTTTCACATGACTTAGTTCCGCTTATCTTCGTTTTACCTAACCTCGTTTTGGTTAACTTCATTCCCCCTAACTTCATTTAATCTAAATTCGTTTCGTTTATCTTTTGTTCACCTGACTTAGTTTCGCTTATTTTCGTTTTACCAAACTTCGTTTTGTTTAACTTCGTTCCATATAACTTTGTTTCACCTAACTTCAATTTGTTTATCTTCGTTTCAACTGACTTATTTTTTCTTATATTCGTTTCACCTAACTTCATATCGCCTAGCTTGGTTTCGTCTGACTTCATTTCACTGAACTTGATTCGCTTATCTTATTTTCGCCTTCGTTTCGTCTAACTACATTTCGTCAAAATTATTTCCCCCTAATTTTTGTTTAGCCTAATTTCGTTTAGCCAAACTTTAAGACAAAGTAAGATTAAGGGAAATTCAATCACATCCCTCAGGTGCGTCTTCGTGACAACCTACTTGCCTTCCTTTCTCGCGCAGCAAGGTGGAAAGCTCAAGTACTTATAGCTCCGTACTTGTTATTCCTTTAGTAAGTAAACAAGTATGTTTGTAGGAACCATATTTATGTACCCATTACCCATCCAAATAGTTGACATAAGGACAACAAGCTGATCTGTTACCGGCACGATCTCAACATTTGTTAACCTAGATGGTAATGACTACCAGAACTGTCTATTGTCTTCCTGTATGTGAGTATATCTACACCAAATTCACACAGCATAGTAATGTGTTCTGTGTACAAAGGGATGGTTACTTCAGCGATACATGTGCTGTTCCTGCAATAACTGGAACTGTAGTCAAGGGACAGGACTTTCTGATGTTAGAACAGAACTTTAGTTTGTGCTGCCCTGAAAACTTACTACAGAACCGTCTGCTGATATTATTTTCAGTGAAATTTGGCTCCATATTTTGTCATTGAGACAATTTTCTGTTAAAGTAGGACCATTACCCGATTTTGAAGTTTCAATTGTTCACTAACCACGTAATGTTATTTACAGACACGCCAAGTAGGTTCACGATTTTTACCAGAAGGAAATTATATCGTATTAGGGTTTCATTATCTCTAACTCGATTTATTATAAACAAGGTGTACTTCGTATGGTGCCGCGCCCACTGCTTTTTTCTAAGAAGATGATAAGAAGTACTGTAGATGAAAAAATATTTGTATTTCTGAGAACTATCTGCTTTGAACCAATTTCTATTTAATGACTGTGTAAAACTTGTGCATACTGCTTAATTTAAGATGGTTTAATAAACTTAATTGTGACACAATTCGGTTCGGTCAGTCTTTAAGGTAAATACGCGTGTTGTTTTGTTGCAGATTGCCATGAATATATGACCTGAATGTTAACCGCTAAGTGAGCAGTTTCTAAAGCCGTGGTTCGTCTTTATGGTCTGCCCGATTCGTATGGTGTCCCCGTGTGTAAATGTAAAAATTGCCAGTGAATTAACCGCTAGTTTTCACGCGTCAATCAAGAGACAAAGCGTAATTTTTAACAGATATAAATGAAATATAGTTACGTCAATTATTACTCAGAATTACGAAATGAATAAACCTAAATTTCACAATACTCTGCCAACATTACTGTAACTACTCTAGTTAGAGCTTTTGTTGGCATAAATACAGATGTGTTCACGTATTTATTTACCATGGTTTGGTTTACCATGGTTTGGTTTCAAAAGTATTTTGAAAACTGTGACAAGATTTTCGAGCAAATTAAGCATTTATTATAATTGCCTACTTATACTGCGTATTTATTAACATGACTTAAATTGTGTAAATGTTCATTATTTGTCTCAGCAAAGAAAAAAAGGTTTTTTTTATAGTTTCAGTGAACGGCAATGTTAGCATGGCAGCCATAATTCATGGGAGTTAGGCACAGTTGATAGGTCGTTAAAGGCTTATTGTATGATGCTTAGTTTGGAACGATCGTACTGTTTTGAAATCTGTGTTTCTGAACACTGTTACTCTCTCTTGCTTACGCAAAAGAAATTCACCTCGACAAGAGGAAAGATTTGGTCATGGTTAACATAAAATAGTTAGCTAATAACATTTATTTTAATTGGTTGAAACAATTTTTATGATTATGAATAGTTTACATTGCAATTTCGGCTACTTGTTTTAATGAATTTCCTTTTAAAAAATACTAATAAAATTGCATAAAGCGCGCACGAAACTTCAAGTATTTGTGGCAACTTACTTTCATTACTAAAATAACCAGCTTTTAAATCTTAAAGAAGCGAATTTTACGGTATTAAGACATACTTCGTAAATACTCATTTTACTGTACCTTATGGCTCGAAATAGGATGGATCTTTACTTAATTCACGAATCTAAACATTCTGGCCACACTTTTCATAATAATCCTCGTAGATGCCTACATAAACGCGAGAAAATGTTTTATTACAGTTAAACTGTAACATTTCAAAACACTTGGTAAGCTATTATTAACGCTCTGCTGTGCCGAAAATGTGCATCAAATATGCGACAAAACCCACAACACACAAACACACACACATATATAAATATATATATATATATATATATATATATGTATACAGTCGAAGAAACACACTTTTCATCATTACCTCATATAAGAATGATAGAGTAAAACAATTTTACATGAGTTTGTTAAGGTGTCACAGGCATTCCAGTATCCCTATTAAACCATCTTTTGAGTCTACTCTTTAAAAGTAATTAAAAAACTTTTATTTCTTATTTGCATTTTTAATGTTTCTTGAGTGGGTANGGGGGGGGGGGTGGTAAGTTAATCATCTGATCATACGCTGGTTGACTTTCAAAGAGCATGAGATGTAAGAATTTAACATAAAAAGTCAAATTAGCATACAATTATCATTTAATAAGCTATGTATGGAAATAAAATTAATAAGAAGCTAAGAGTGCTCGAGGGCAACCCTTCACGTTGAGCGAAGGTCTCCAAAACTTTCTTCTTGTTTAATTACAGTTCTTGTTATCTCTCACACATATTTTGTTATTTTTTTTAATGACCACTGAACGGAGGACCATTAGGCAGGCGGCGGGCGGCGGCGTGCTTCTCAAGCATTCATCTCGCAGTATTTCGAACACGTCGCGGCTAAAAGGCCAGTAAAAAAGGAAAGCACACGAGAATCCGAAAGGATCCCTATGCATCTCGTTTATGGATCTGACGAAGTTCCCGAGGATTCGTAGGAGCTTCTGCCCCGGAGTTTTGGTTTAATGACCCAAGTTCTTAATTAAACGGAAGCCCCAGAAGTTGCACCACAGCTATAGAACAAAACTAGCTTCGGAATCAGGAAAACAACTTCGTCCACAGAGGACGAACTTTTTGCAACATGTTTTACCATTAGTTCTGTGTTTGCTAAGGGCTTTTTTTTTTAATATTTACTTTGCTACCGGGGATTTTAATTGTACTGTTGTTTTGGTTTCCTTTACTTGCGATAGTGATATAAATATCATATCGGCTAATATTTTAACTAGATTTTTTTCCCACTGTGCTGCCTCAGCCTGCACCATCAAAAAACTTTACAATTGCAGCGTTTATTGTAAATTCAGTTTTCAGTTAATACAAAATTATGTGCCTAAACATCACACTTAACACGAAATTTATAAATTTGACCCTTACACTTTTTGGCGATATCAATAAACAATAATAGAAATACAAGTAAACCATCGATAACAAGAAGCCGTGGTCATTACATTAAGTGCTTAAATTATGTAATTAAGATAATTTTGTATTAACCTTACGTGCTGATGGTTCTAAGTTGAAAGTCCGAATAAAGCGTGAACATGTGATGTGCGCAAGCTTGCCGTAACACGAGTTGCAAGGATAGATCCCCTGAACCCATTTTCCAATTTGAGTCACTGCTAGTCACTTGGTATTAGGTTACACACGTTAATTCAAAATATGAGAAAGAATGGATTCCCTTATAACAATCACATGTCAGCTTCAATCAATAACTGCAGAATAATAAACATGGACATGAAACAACTATGTTTTCGAACAATTTTCTTTGAGTTGGCACTGTGAAAAAAAAAACTTCTTGAATAAATAAAATTCATCTCTTTATGACAGTTCGGAGAATGTTTAGTTGTTACCTACCAAACATTGAGAATAAAAAAAAAAAAACGAAAAATATTGATTTTTCCTTCCAACCAAATCGTCTTGTTGCGAGTGGAAAATTTCCGTTCCAAAAAGAGCTTTTTAATAAAAAAAAAGTCTATATGCTCTTTCTTGCAATAATTATGCAAACTAAAGTTTCTGCAAGTGAAACATATGCCTACATTTAAAGAATCTCATACAACACAATTTGACAAAAGGTGGTTTTTTCTCCCAACAAATATAGACATTTAAGGAATCTCATACAACACAATTTGACAAAAGGTGGTTTTTTCTCCCAACAAATATAGACATTTAAGGAATCTCATACAACACAATTTGACAAAAGGTGGTTTTTTCTCCCAACAAATATAGACATTTAAGGAATCTCATACAACACAATTTGACAAAAGGTGGTTTTTTCTCCCAACAAATATAGACATTTAAGGAATCTCATACAACACAATTTGACAAAAGGTGGTTTTTTCTCCCAACAAATATAGGCTCTACGTGTAAAGGCAAAGGAAATACAGTGAACGTGGCCTGAATGAAGTATCTGCGGGGAAAACGTTCTTCGTCATGTTTGAGTCATTGAATTTATTTAAACTAATCTTAAAGTGTAACATATTCATTAAAAATCACCAAGCNAACATATTCGTTAAAAATCACCACACGTGGAAACGAGTCCGTGAGTATCTTCATGGGTACATACATGAATCAGCCTCAAAGCACGGGCAACAGAAAAGTTTCTTCTAAACCATTGAAAACGTAGGAAATATTTGTTCAATTTAAAACATGATATTATACTCATTCAAGACATTGCTCTTACAAACTGCCGAGGGTCCTCTACGAGGTTTGATTCGGCTCTGATCCTACGTTCGCATCTGCCGGTTTTGTTTACTAGTCTCGTGTATTTTGTGAGAATAATTTCCTTACTCCACCTAACTTTTCAGAACTATGTTACACAGATACCAAACTCCTGTCATTGCTGAAAAGACACCTAAGACCGGTAATAATTTTTTTATAAACATGAAACTGGATCTGAAATGCATTATGAAATGGAATTTTTCCGCGAAAATCACGTGTCATTAAAATTGAGTAAAAACTCACATCAGTATTTTAGAAGCTAAAGTAACGATTCAACGCCGTTTTGCAGCGAAAGGAGAACATTTACCGTCAGAAATTAATCTACAATCAAAACATTCACTGAAGGCGTTTAGTTTGAGCCAGATAAGTCGACGTATTAAACGAAGCTCGGGTTACGTTCGAGGAAGCACAAAGTGATGTACTGAAGTTCGGGCATTACATTCTTTTAGCCTGGGGTCGCCGTAGGGGGTGCACACCCCCTCCCCCCAGCTGCGGCTTATCTCGACGAGGGGTTGAAGANTTTTAGCCTGGGGTCGCCGTAGGGGGTGCACACCCCCTCCCCCCAGCTGCGGCTTATCTCGACGAGGGGTTGAAGAGTTCGCATTGTAATGCTCCAATCCCCCACCCCGCTCCAACTAACCCCCATTGCCAACCCCTCCGCTCCCGAACCCTCTAGCCATTTGGCAAATGGCGGGCGCCAATTTCGCTAAACCCATTCCACTCGGGAAATTGTTTATTGATCCCCATCTCCCCTCGACACCCCTCCCCCCTCGCAGGCCCTTGTGGGCGGCGTTGTCTCCCGCACATCCCTTCGCTCCAGGTGCGCACCTCCAACCCCCTATTCTCNACAGTGTGCTCGCGGAGTTGGTTCCTGTGAGCTCCTCTCATATTGCCGGCCGGCGCGAGATTGCGAGGAGTGTCCCCGCTTTGTGGGCGGTGGAACTGGGGCAAGTGACGTCACGCATCCGGCGAGAGGAATAAAGCCTTCGTCTCGCAATAACCGCGGCCTGCTCCTGTGTATATCTCGTGGAAATATCCCGTTGGATTTGAGCTTATACGTTTCAAAACATTCCACCTCATTGTTTTTTTCGGGGGCCGTGGTGGCTGAGCGGTTATCCTGCTCGTCTCCTATCAAAGGCGAACCGGGTTCACTCCCCGGCTGGGTCACTCCCGGGTTTTTTAATGTGGGAATCGTGCCGGATGGTGCCGTTGGTCGGCAGATTATCTCGGGGATCTCCATTTCCCCCCGTCCTTTTCTTTCAGAGAGGCATCCAAAAACCATCAGTATTTTGGCTCGATGAAGTAGACAATACACATTGAACCCAATAAAATGCCTATTTAATTTTCCACGGGAAGCAAAGAGACAGCGGCTACATCTTGATGTTATTGATATCAGGCTACGAGTAACCATTAAAAGTACCCACAGACCATTCCTCTGACGTGTCTTTCAACGGAAAATTTCGTGCGTAGGCTTTGATGAGTTTGCACGATGCTGTTAAGATAGAACAAATTTTTCTGACGCCTAAGCTGTAAAAAAGTGTACCATTGAGAAAAATATTTTAGTATTGCTAAAACGTAAGTTTTTTATGTGCAGAAATTTCTTCTATGTTAAAATGTTTCCGCTAAATAAATAACAGCGGTGAAACAAGTGTATGTACGTGGCGAGCCTTATTGAATAAACTTGAAGCCAATAAAGATGTCTTTTTTTTGTATAAATTCATAACTGCTGTTAAACTGGATGCTGTTTGTATACATGGGGAATCATTTCTCCAGATAAAAAAAATATTCTGCCATCAGGAAGAAGATTTTGGGGGAGGTAGATGTATTTGTGTAAAAGCAAGATTTCAACCCAATCTATGTCTTGCGCCGTGAACAACCGAGAAATCCGGTGGTCAAAAATTTATTGGAAACGTGTATCTTTTGGACGTACGTATTTGAGGATATACACAAAATTTTGCTAGTTCAATTACCTTTAAGTTAGACTCCGAAGTCTGTTGTATACCAGAACAGCAACTATTTGTTCATTTAGCTGCTGCTCCAGTGAGTAGCAAGTTTTATACCAGGCATGAGGGGGCCGCGGTGGCTGAGCGGTTTGACTGTTCGCCTCCCACCAAGGCGAACCGGGTTCAACCTTCGGCCTGGTAACTCCGCAAGTGGGAATCGTGCCGGACGATGCCACTGGTCAGCGCGTTTTCTCGGGGATCTCCCGTTTCCCCAGCCCTTGTATTCCAGCGCTGCTCCATTCTCACCTCATTTCATCCTCATCGGCTCTTCAAGAACTCGTTATTAAGAGCCGCCAAAATCTCTCAACTCAACAAGCAGACATGAGGAGTTCGAGTTGGCATTGTAGGTACCTGAGGGTTAGGCAACTTATACGGCAAAGATGGACCAAATAAGTGACAATCCCGCTACCTAGACATGGCACCACCCGGTTACTTTCTTTGGAACTACCCCGACACACTTGTGTGCGTAACCTCCGTGAATACACAACTTGATTTAAAATTCCAAATAATCGTTGCCCTTTACAGTCACTCGCAGTACAGCTCTTATTTTTGACTGTACCAGACATTACATTGTCTGTCGCTGCTAAATGTGTGTCAACCCTGGAGGTCGTCTTTGTCGACAGTAAAAATGTATTATGTGTATCTCGTTTCGTGGATACGTTNCATGAGGAGTTCGAGTTGGCATTGTAGGTACCTGAGGGTTAGGCAACTTATACGGCAAAGATGGACCAAATAAGTTACAATCCCGCTACCTAGATATGGCACCACCCGGTTACTTTCTTTGGAGCTACCCCGACACACTTGTGTGCGTAACCTCCGTGAATACACAACTTGATTTAAAATTCCAAATAATCGTTGCCCTTTACAGTCACTCGCAGTACAGCTCTTATTTTTGACTGTACCAGACATTAAATTGTCTGTCGCTGCTTAATGTGTGTCAACCCTGGAGGTCGTCTTTGTCGACAGTAAAAATGTATTATGTGTATCTCGTTTCGTGGATACGTTCTGCATCCAGGAGACAGCTAACATTGGAAAGTAAATTAATTTCCTCAGCCGAGAAGCCTATTCAATCTCAACATCAGCCCTTGTCAGGAACCACAAACATTCATACACGGATACTAGTCGAAAAATTAAGATGGTTCGCATACTGCAAGTGTATACAGCGCATAATTCAAATTTTTGCAAAATACTACAGCCTACACTAAATTTATTCCTAGGTACACTGTTAAACCACTATACTGCTGTGTTATTCGGTCTGTGCCGTCCTTAAACTATACAGAACGGCAGTGTCAGTGCGTGTATTTTTCACCAACTCATCAATTGTAACTGAATATTTTCGTTATAATTTGTGTTATAATAGAGGAGAGCTTCAAATACGAATTAGGAAATATTATGTTGACTCCGCCGTAGACTGTCTGCATTGCGTAGCTTTCTCGTGACAGTATTTCCAACTCGTTTATGACTTGAAAGTGCAGAACTGGCGACAAACGCGTGCCGATCACCATTACTCGTGCGTGTTATGGTTTTACTGTATTCTTCACGTTTATAGTTCTGGACAGATATTTTATTTTTTACACGCTTAACCCAAATAAGTGACATTATTCAATGAAATACGATTCAAGTAAAATTAGTTTAGAAGATGCCGCNTTTACACGCTTAACCCAAATAAGTGACATTATTCAATGAAATACGATTCAAGTAAAATTAGTTTAGAAGATGCCGCCGCCTCTTGAACCAGTTTGTTCGACTGAGTGGCTGGGAGTAGAAGGAATTACAGGGATTTAGCGGAAATTGCTCATGGAAATTCAACATTAGCTAAAGAATCTGTACACTGCCATATATTTCTACTGTTCGTAGGTACTGATTTCACCTTTTCACTTGGTTTTACCGATTTCGAACCTCGTTTCGAACCATCTTGAATATTTCGATTTTAGAGCACGCGAAGTTATTTTAAAGTAACTGAAATTAATGCACACTTAAAATAGTTCTTTCAAACATTTTTTATTACTGCTGACGTATTGACGCTTTCAACCGCCAATATTAATAGAGGCTAAATAAGACTACAAAATGTTTATTTAATATCGGCTATCCAGTATTTGTCCCAATCATGTATCTCACATTGGACGCATTTATTGGCTATTAGAAAGTCTAAAATTTACAAAGATAATAATAATAAAGGTCAGTTAAAAAAAGAACCCTGGTCGAGGTGTCAAATTGCTGACACATCAGACTCACCTTCTGGATGACATCGGTTCGATTCCTGTTCCAAAAATCATGATTTCATTTTTTCATACTTCTCCGAAATCACTCAAGGCAAATGAGGGTTGGTTCATAAGTGCATCGCAAGTCCGGTCCCCTCGATCGTTATTATCCGAGCAACCGGATCCATTGCTAGCGAATTCGCTGTTGACGAGATGTTAAACCGCACAATAAAGAAAGAAAAAGTAATAAAAACCGTCTTTTTGTAGATATTCAACAAATAATTTATAATATTTTGCGTATTCAGTAGTTAAAAAATATGTTCAAGGGGTAAGATCAAATTTGTAGTACAAACTTACATTCTAAATCACAGACCACGGCGAAAATGTCCGGAATCTGTGTGACGTAAAACGAGAATAAAATAGAATGTAGAAGTAATGGAACACGTTATTACTACAGTAATAGGGTAAAGGACGGAGAGACTGAAAGCTCCACAGCTGTATCACGTACCACGCTGTTCTTTACAGATTTTTTTCTTTAAAAAACAACCAAGTATTCTACGGAAGCAGCATAAACGAAATTAGATCGTAAGACGACACAGGGAGAATATTTAAAAGGACGATTTAGTGAAATGTATTCTGCCGAGGGAGGAAAAGTTTTATGGGTTGAGGCGAGGTGATTCTAAACCAATGGCGCATGCATTAGCTGCAAGAAATGGTCATAATCGCTTACTTCGAAAAAGACAATGATGCGAGGAAGATTTTATCTGAGTCTTTTTCTAAAGCATCGTAAAATTATGTTCTCTCTCTCTATCTATCTTACTCTATCTCTCTCTCTCTCTCTTTCTCTCTCAGCAGATTTTGATACACGTCGTTTGCTGTGGCACCGAGTTTAAACAAATAAACGNTAATTTCCTCAGCCGAGAAGCCTATTCAATCTCAACATCAGCCCTTGTCAGGAACCACAAACATTCATACACGGACACTAGTCGAAAAATTAAGATGGTTCGCATACTGCAAGTGTATACAGCGCATAATTCAAATTTTTGCAAAATACTACAGCCTTCACTAAATTTATTCCTAGGTACACTGTTAAACCACTATACTGCTGTGTTATTCGGTCTGTGCCGTCCTTAAACTATNAAATTTATTCCTAGGTACACTGTTAAACCACTATACTGCTGTGTTATTCGGTCTGTGCCGTCCTTAAACTATACAAACTGGCAGTGTCAGCGCGTGTATTTTTCACCAACTCATCAATTGTAACTGAATATTTTCGTTATAATTTGTGTTATAATAGAAGAGAGCTTCAAATATGAACTAGGAAATATTATGTTGACTCCGCCGTAGACTGTCTGCATTGCGTAGCTTTCTCGTGACAGTATTTCCAACTCGTTTATGACTTGAAAGTGCAGAACTGGCGACAAACGCGTGCCGATCACCATTACTCGTGCGTGTTATGGTTTTACTGTATTCTTCACGTTTATAGTTCTGGACAGATATTTTATTTTTTACACGCTTAACCCAAATAAGTGACATTATTCAATGAAATACGATTCAAGTAAAATTAGTTTAGAAGATGCCGCTGCCTGTTGAACCAGTCTGTTCAACCGAGTGGCTTGGAATAGAAGGAACCACAGGGATTCGGCGGAAATTGCTCATGGAAATTCAACATTAGCTAAAGAATCTGTACACTGCCATATATTTCTACTGTTCGTAGGAACTGATTTCACCTTTTCACTTGGTTTTACCGATTTCGAACCTCGTTTCGAAATATTTTGATTATTTCGATTTTAGAGCACGTGAAGTTATTTTAAAGTAACTGAAATTAATGCACACTCAAAATAGTTCTTTCAAACATTTTTTATTACTGCTGACGTACTGACGCTTTCAACCGCCAATATGAATAGAGGCTAAATAAGACTACAAAATGTTTATTTAATATCGGCTATCCAGTATTTGTCCCAATCATGTATCTCACATTGGACGCATTTATTGGCTATTAGAAAGTCTAAAATTTACAAAGATTATAATAATAAAGGTCAGTTAAAAAAAGAACCCTGGTCGAGGTGTCAAACTGCTAACACATCAGACTCACCTTCTGGATGACATCGGTTCGATTCCTGTTCCAAAAATCATGATTTCATTTTTCCATACTTCTCCGAAATCACTCAAGGCAAATGAGGGTTGGTTCATAAGTGCATCGCAAGTCCGGTCCCTTCGATCGTTACTATCCGAGCAACCGGATCCATTGCTAGCGAATTCGCTGTTGACGAGATGTTAAACCGCACAATAAAGGAATAAAAAGTAATAAAAACCGTCTTTTTGTAGATATTCAACAAATAATTTATAATACTTTGCGTATTCAGTAGTTAAAAAATACGTTCAAGGTGTAAGATCAAATTTGTAGTACAAACTTACATTCTAAATCACAGACCACGGCGAAAATGTCCGGAATCTGTGTGACGTAAAACGAGAATAAAATAGAATGTAGAAGTAATGGAACACGTTATTACTGCAGTAATAGGGTAAAGGACGGAGAGACTGAAAGCTCCACAGTTGTATGACGTACCACGCTCTTCTTTGCAGATTTTTTTCTTTAAAAAACAACCAAGTATTCTACGGAAGCAGCATAAACGAAATTAGATCGTAAGACGACTCTGGGAGAATATTTAAAAGGACGATTTAGTGAAATGTATTCTGCCGAGGGAGGAAAAGTTTTATGGGTTGAGGCGAGGTGATTCTAGACCAATGACGCATGCATTAGCTGCAAGAAATGGTCATAATCGCTTACTTCGAAAAAGACAATGATGCGAGGAAGATTTTATCTGAGTCTTTTTCTAAAGCATCGTAAAATTATGTTCTCTCTCTCTCTCTATCTATCTTACTCTATCTCTCTCTCTCTTTCTCTCTCAGCAGATTTTGATACACGTCGTTTGCTGTGGCACTGAGTTTAAACAAATAAACGATCAGCAACATATTTGAAATATTAGAGAAAGAGAGGGTTAAATGTCATTTATTTCCAAACTGAGTTTGCAGTTTTAATTAATCAGAACTCACCGTGATGTTAAGTAAATTAGCGGATATGGCTGCAAGGTAAAAGGAAAAAAATTGTATGACTGATATTAGATGAGAGAAGACTTTGGATAATCATTACCGTTGCTACGAATGCTATCAACAGTTTATTATTTTAGCGCGGAAAAAAATATACAATCGACAGAGACCCGGGAAATTCGTGCATTAATTTAGAAAAGAGAGATTTCAAAAAACTTGTATGTTTAAATTACTATTGCAATTGGCTTATGCCATATTTATCCTCCTCTAGGAGTGTGAGCCAGTAATAGTTAGGCAAAAAATGTAGCACCAATCACAGTTGTTGACTGTGGAAGCAAGTAACCAATGAACGCTTCACATTTGCTTGAGTATACAAACGAATAAGGAGTTTAGCCTAAAGCTAATTGAAATCGCGATTTTTTCCAGTCTCTGACAATCAACTAATTAGAGAANAGATGAGAGAAGACTTTGGATAATCATTACCGTTGCTACGAATGCTATCAACAGTTTATTATTTTAGCGCGGAAAGAAATATACAATCGACAGAGACCCGGGAAATTCGTGCATTAATTTAGAAAAGATAGAATTCAAAGAACTTGTATGTTTAAATTACTATTGCAATTGGCTTATGCCCTCTTTATCCTCCTCTAGGAGTGTGAACCAGTAATAATTAGGCAAAAAATGTAGCGCCAATCACAATTGTTGACTGTGGAAGCAAGTAACCAATGAACGCTTCACATTTGCTTGAGTATACACACGAATAAGGAGTTTAGCCTAAAGCTAATTGAAATCGCGATTTTTTCCAGTCTCTGACAATCAACTAATTAGAGAAGTCCTCTGTATATACCAGTGGTACATCGCTATTCTATACAGCTATTCAGAACCAGCGAAAGAAACTAAAGGTTAAATTCACATGAGTCCTAGTTCTGCGTCAAATCCAGTGAATCATATATCTCTTCCTAGATGGATTTACAGCATCCCAGGTATTCGTATAGGAGTTACTTGAAGTAAGACGATGATGCATTTAATTACAAAATATACAAGGTCCAAGATTACTTAAAAAATTTGATTCCATCGCATCTGATAAAAATTACGTGCGTTAATTCAGTTATTTATTTTTTAAATGTCTGCTCATAAAAATATATTTTTTCTTTGCGTTAAAAATCTAAATGGGTTAATTGTTTTGAACTAATAATGTCGTATTAGGTAACGTAATGACTAACACAATCAATGAACACTATGCATTTTGTAAAGTAGCGTGATCTGCGTTTAAATGCGCGCAAACTAAAGTAATACAAAACGAAACTGAAATTAACTAGGAATGTGAAACATTGATCATTTCGTAGACATAAAAATATAAGTAATTTTTTTTCTATACATTTTCTTACCGGCGCATATATTTTGTTTGTAATCAGTTGTCAAAGTAAAAATTTTGATCTTTTTGTAAAGTAAAAATATAATTAATGGATATATAACCTTGTTTTTAAAATTATTTTTCATTTCTTCCAAAATTCCAGATGTGTTAAATATCTCGTAAAATTAAGCAATATTTACATATAATAAGTTGCTCAATGCTTTTTTCTTCCGTAAATAATGTCTTTAAATTCGTCAAGCCAATCATTTTACACATCCGTTATTCCAGTCGATTAAAGTGTCAATTTTTTTTGTTTGTGTATCACAAACACACAAAAGTTGCAACTTTGACATCTAATTTAGAAAAAAAACCCACTAAGCAAGAGATAAAAAGCGTACTCTAAGACAATTGGGGCATTCAAGATGCCTATAATTAGGATTATGTTTCACATATAAATGTTAAAATTATGATCTCCGGCGAAAAGAAACATTTTTAAAGTGATTAATTTATAGTTAAGAAAAACAAAATTGCGAAACATATCAACACACTGTCATAAGATATGATAACTGTAGGAACTTTTAACACCTCTTAATTCGAACCTACATTGTATAATCGCATAAACTCCCCGAGTTTATGAAAGTTCTCTCTAACACTCTGACTCATCGGGATCTGCGTGTCTGTAAGTTATAAAGTGGAGAACAATTTTTTTTAACGCTGAACCAAAATGAAATAATTTAAATTTTAATAAAAAAAATTCATTTAATAATAACACTTAAAATTATGACAATTATATGATTATCATTTATTACTTCAATAATAAGAATTTATTAAGGATTTAAGTTAAAATAAACTAATAACCTTCAAAGTTATTAATAAAGAATATCTTTAAGCCGTAGTATAAATACACCTTTAAATTTACAATTTAAAATCATTATATGAATATAAGACTATAGTAAAAAGACATAATATGTGTAAATAAATTTACAATTTATCAGAGCGTCGCTTCTGCTTCACATTATCACTGCTCATCAATAAGAAAAAAATAAGTATTCATCACTAAATACCATACATCGTAGGTTCATATAATTTATCGCTATTCTCTACCGATACAACTTAGAACTATAAATGAGTCGATCTGTGGGTATTAATGCCAGAACACGGAAAAAGTTGTCATGATCGCAATACAGCAAAGCCTGGATAGGCATCTTTAAATTTTTCTGGTAGAGGCACAGCGCTCTATAAAGCTGCCGCGTTTCACTTGATGGTTGGCAAGGAAGTACCTGGCTCTGTTCACACCTCTCTGACAACCAAATGATACTCTATGACGGTGAACTAACGAGTCGTCCAGAACCAGCCTGCTTAATGTGGACACATTCACTTGTTATCTGCTCACGAACACACTGTGATTGTGAAGCGCGAAAAGTCAAAATGGCTGTTCGTCGCACCGACCTCCGAGCCTCTCGTAATTTTTTAATTGAATTTAATTTATAATTTGTTTATTTACGCGAAATACAATACAGTTTCAATTAGATAACATGGAACCAGTACAATTATTGCATGCCATAGGGAATACGCTCTTCTAAAAGTCTTGGAATACATAGGAACACCGACTGAAAAATGAAACGACGAGGAAAGGATGAGTCATGAGGATAAGGGGGAAACTAGCTAAAACGAATCTCTCGTAATTCTATTATTTGACCTCTCTGAAACTCTTGTTTTTCGCACGACTGTCTCGCACATCTTCTCGGCTTACTTACTGTGCATTAATTACGCCTGGAAAGAATGGCATTTGTCACAAGGCACGAACTATCCTGATGACTGTTCACAAACGCCACACGAATAACGACGGCAGTTTTACTGCGTGTTATGTATGTGCATGCGTCACCGTACGAACATTTAATCGTTTGCGTATCACATATCGATGTACCTACCTATTTCCCAACTTTAGTGGGTAGCAAATAAATTTTACTTGACGCGGAAAATCTTTATTGCTGTGAGTGTGCCACAAAGTCAGGAAAATACGCTTTCCAACTGTTTCAACAGGCAACGGTCTTATGTCGAAAAAGTAAAATCAGCTGATTTTTGTTTTCAGTAGGAGAAATAATTTGCAAATATTAACAACGTCTCGCTGAATGACAGATTCTCAAATTTTCTGGCCGAGGCTGTACATCAGTTAGTTAATCCCGAGGAAGCCGCAACTCGAGAATGCAAATCACATGCACGCATCGTAATGAGATCCAGGAATACGTACAAAAGGAAGTCTAAAATTTCTCCCGGAACGCTGGGGCGGTCGGGGGAACTTTGGTCTGGGGAAGCAACTTGCGCGCATCCAACTCAGTCGGAAATCTCACCCCCCATCCCTCCGGCGGGGGTATAAATGGTGG
>NQII01000032.1:2306551-2318865 GCA_002778355.1 Clitarchus hookeri
GCAGGAGTGGTTTTTGCCGAGGCAAGTAGCTGCGGAATTAACCCAGCGCACAGCCGCAGGCGTACTTCTCCCCCCGCTGTCATTACCCAAGTCTCCTCTTGTCTTCCGTGCGCTCGCGGCGTAGCGAGATTAAACAAGTTGCCGCGAAACGATATTACGTAACCGCAGTTCCCGATATTGCTGAAGTACTTATCCTCTGGGAAAAAAACGATCGAAAAAATACTCTGTGAAAAGCTTATTTTATGTCATAGCTGGTTCGTGGTTAATCAAGAACTTTTGAACTAAAAAAAAAAAATTAATTCTTTGTATGTGACAGAACGTAGATAATCTTAATAATTATTGGCATATCTATACACCAATGGCGGCAGCGAATAATGACAAAAAAAAACAACCTGTCAGCAGCTGTCGTTTATATGCAGGAATACAGTTATCTGACAACGGCATGATGTCGTTTTTGAGACATATTTATAGCCGTCACGATAAAGACAAAGGCCCGGTGTATTATTTTGGATAACAGATGGATATCGCCGAATTTATGCCGGCATGATATCGCACAGCAAACACGTTGCCAGCATCTTAGAAACGACCCTGAGCCGATTTTGATACAGTATCTTTGTCTTGTCTGTAAGATTGCAAACATCTTATTGAATCTGGCCCAGTAACATTTTTGAGACAAGGCTTGATTATCAAAATAAAGATATCTATATAATGTGATTTTGCCGACAAAAATTTGGAAAGTGTTGTGAATATGCAGTAAATTAACTGTCAGTTAGCGGCACGATGTCTTATTTGAGAGAGAGTGTTAGCCATTATGATAAAGTCAACGGCCCACCGTGTTATTTAGAATAAGTGATTGATATCACCGAAATTATGTCGGCATGCTATCTCACAGCCAACCTGTCACCANACCGTGTTATTTAGAATAAGTGATTGATATCACCGAAATTATGTCGGCATGCTATCTCACAGCCAACCTGTCACCAATACCTCAAATAATATTCAGTGACGATTCCGATACAGCATCTTCGTATTTTCTGTAATCTGGCCAACATCTTATTTATTACGGCCCAGTAACGTTTTGGAGAAAAGGCTCTTTATCAAAATAAAGTTATTTATTTGATGTCTTGCGACGCTAGAGCCCGCCGCGTCGGATGTCTTCATCTTCTTCTGCTCTGCGCCGTGGCTTGCTCTTTGAACAGCTCGGATCCCCTCCTTTTTCTATCCTGTTCTCCCTCTCTTGATTTCCCCTCCTCTCGTGCGTCATAATTTTTTTGTCTACGGGGCAGTTTATTTAAGTCAAGGCACACCTTGAGCCTACCCGCCTCCTCTCTACTAGCACTTTTTCCTATCATAATAGACAGCATGAATCCTATCCTCTGTCTCCTGTAGCATTTTCTGTTAAACATGATAATGCATGAAACAATGTTTTAATTATTTCCTGTCGAAAGGGTTTTTACGGTGACTATGCCGGTTTTTCCCTTTCTCTTCTAAATATAGTTCAGCTATAAGTNGAAAGGGTTTTTACGGTGACTATGCCGGTTTTTCCCTTTCTCTTCTAAATATAGTTCAGCTATAAGTACACTTAGAGAGGTTTTCATGGCCAAAAGCCGGCCATGGCAGCCCAATCCCTCTTTGCCGTGATGCATGTCTCCTTGCATGAAATCCCTTCCTTGTAGGCGTATGGGGCTTAGACCTGAGACGCACTTAACTCCCGTCCCTACCGCGGGCTCATATAACACTTAGTTTTAGAGTAGTTAGTTAAAAACAAACCTTGAACCCCTGCTATTCTACGCCCCGTTGTCACCTGTACGAGTCCCAGAGGAGCTACAAACTGACTAAAGATGTCAAATTTGTCGTCCTTAGGACGTTTGCTGTGATGAGGCATCATCTATTATATTTCGTCGCCTGAGTTACCGTGATCTGAAAGCCGTTTGAAACTGTGAGTCGTGGACATCGAGTTGTGTGTTAGCTGGGACTCTTTTTAATTGTCTTTAATGTTTGTGTGGCGTAGATGTGTTCTCTTGGGCAGGCGGTAAGTTAGTATTTTTTCAAAATTGTGGTTTCGGACCCCAGCCCAAATTTTGTTTCGGCTTAACTAAAACCCTAACTTTGCTGTGTGTGTTCCAGTTTTAACGCGTAGTGTTTAGTTTCCGTTGCAGTTCAAGAATGTTTCGAACTTTTTTCAATATGCTTCGTGTCCACGACTCTCGCGTTAGGCGTAGTAATTTTTAAATGTGTTTGTTTACTTTAATCTTAATCGCTAGGGCTTTGACGGGTCGTTTGACTGCCACCACCGACACAACATTTTTTAAGTAATTTTTTAATAAAGGTTTTAATGTGTTCATTTTATAAAATGAGGCTTTATTGCGCTTTTTTTAAGGCTGCCCTCATTTTTTTAATTGCTCATATTTGCCTGTCTAATAAGCGTAATGCTTTAATTGTATTCTGGAAATTATAATAGTTTTAAATCATTGTTTTCTATTGGTAATTTGTATATCATGTTTTAAAAACTCTCTATTTTATATTGATTAATTCTACGTTTTGTAATAGGTTTTGTTAAACTTAAATATGGATCTTGAATATTGTAACGTTTGCGATTATCAGCCTTAATAAATGCCAAAAATGTTTGTGACCATTTTGAGGGTGCTGTTTGTCATTATAAACTTATATTTGGCAAAACACAGGTATTAATTCAGTTTTGTTGTTTGTAACTATTTGTGCTTCGGCACAGTCTTTTTGCCGACAACTGTTGGGAAGTGTTTTGAAGAGGCAAAAAGTTAGCTAGCTTTTAATGGCAGGATGTCTTTTTTGAGACAGTGTATTAGCCGCCAGGATAAAGACAACGGCCCACGGTATTATTTAGGATGACGGATGGATATCACCAAAGTTATGTTGGCATGATATCTCACANGGCTTTTTTTAAGGCTGCCGTCATTTTTTTAATTGCTCATATTTGCCTGTCTAATAAGCGTAATGCTTTAATTGTATTCTGGAAATTATAATAGTTTTAAATCATTGTTTTCTATTGGTAATTTGCATATCATGTTTTAAAAACTCTCTATTTTATATTGATTAATTCTCCGTTTTGTAATAGGTTTTGTTAAACTTAAATATGGATCTTGAATATTGTAACGTTTGCGATTATCAGCCTTAATAANCGTTTTGTAATAGGTTTTGTTAAACTTAAATATGGATCTTGAATATTGTAACGTTTGCGATTATCAGCCTTAATAAATGCCAAAAATGTTTGTGACCATTTTGAGGGTGCTGTTTGTCATTATAAACTTATATTTGGCAAAACACAGGTATTAATTCAGTTTTGTTGTTTGTAACTATTTGTGCTTCGGCACAGTCTTTTTGCCGACAACTGTTGGGAAGTGTTTTGAAGAGGCAAAAAGTTAGCTAGCTTTTAATGGCAGGATGTCTTTTTTGAGACAGTGTATTAGCCGCCAGGATAAAGACAACGGCCCACGGTATTATTTAGGATGACGGATGGATATCACCAAAGTTATGTTGGCATGATATCTCACAGCCAACCTTTCACTAATACCTCAAAGAATACTCTGGGCTGATTCCGATACAGCATCTTTGTATTTTCGGTAAGCTTGCAAACATCGTATTTATTACGGTTCAGTAACGTTTTCAAGACAATTACTATGTATAGTATATGTATAGCAAATGATAAAATAATATGTTTAATGAATGTACAAATACACATAACCCAGGGTTACATATATGTAAATGCAAAGGTTAGGGCTACTTATTGATTTACAAAAATGTCGAGTTTTTCATTTCCAAAAAGTCAAAAAGTCTATATTTCATGTATATAACAGATGATAAGGTAATCACGACTAGGGTAATGAAGTGCTCTATATTGTATGTACATCAATTATTTAAAAATTATTCTTATTTGTTTTGTGTTCCTATCTATAAATTATAGTTACATTTACATGAATATATAACATATGTATACTATGAAATAGACCTACATACATTTTCTAAGTGTCACGTTAATTCGTTCGGCAATTTGGTTTCTTGGTAATACATTGATGGCAGTCTCTGTGCCCCCTGTCACACAGATGTCTGCTAAAATTTTACAATATATGAAGTATGTTGAAGCACATTGTTACATGGGTATTANCCCCCTGTCACACAGATGTCTGCTAAAATTTTACAATATATGAAGTATGTTGAAGCACATTGTTACATGGGTATTATATGTGGCTATATTTACATCTAATGGTTCAAATATTTTTGCAAGATACCATAAATAAATTACTGGGTCGTGAAGAACTTGTTATTCTTCAGTAAATTGTTATTTTTTTATCATGTGCTAAATTTTTAACATTAAGGGCGTTTGATACAACAAAATTAATTATTTTGTATTTGTATCAAACATTTTTCAACTTGTACGCATTGTACATACTGACAATTTACTAGAATAAAAAGAGTTTACACTTTATATTTTTTGAATAATTTAATGTTAAATACAAATTGTTTCTGTTTTGCTGAAGTTGAAATAACAAATTGTACATCTAAGTGTTTTTTATTACGGCTTCCGCAAAACAGAACATTTTTTTTAAATCTAATTATTTGAAACATATAAAGAATAAAATTTTTTATTTGATAAAAATGTCATCACATACAATGCGTACAAGTTTAAAAATGTTTAGTATAAATATAAAATTATTATTTTTTTGGTATTAAACGTCATTAAGCATATATTGATTTTTCGTGCGCTAACCTTAAAGATGTGAAATAACTCAGTGATTTCTGTTATATAAATAGTTCGAAAAGGTAACCATCAAACACATATATTAAAAATTAACAAAAACTCTTTTGTTTGCAAGCCTAGGAAAAATTAATTTTAAATATCCTGCGTTTTGAAATTTTTTGTAATATTTTCATGGAATTAATACACTCCTTTTAAAATGATTCGTGTTATGATATATTCGAAATTACTGAACGAAATGAGGAACTTACTCTGTGGAGTATAGGTTAGCATGCTGGGATCACGCACTCGGCAAGCAGAAGATTTTCACATCACATAATGTGTTGAAGAGTAAATTAAATGAATATATGTAACGATAAAGTAACATTTGCTAAAATTATAAATCGAAAAAATTAGAGTATTTTTTGCATGCTCTGGCATCGTGGTGACATCCAGCCATCGCTGGCCCGGAATTTTGGTGACTTTCAGCCACCACAGACCTGCCAACAGTTAGGTATCTATTTTGTGTCTTATCGGTTCCAATTCAGGATATTTTTGACACTGTCGGCAAGCAGTTAGCCGACGTTCCATGTTTATATCGGCCCGCTTCCGGCATAAGAGAGCGGGCCAGCATTACCCGGCCGTAGTCAGTCGGCTAGCTATCACCGGCCCGAGTCTGGCCCGTGCCTTTCGTGTTTGCTGGGGACAAATATAATCTATTCGCGATTTATCCCACTTTTTTGAAACAAACCTTTTAAAAATGACCCCACGTATAACGTGTTTCTTATTTTCCTATATATGCCACGTATTATAAGCGTTTTATATTTGTATTAACACAAATGTACCTTATTTCTAGTTAACACAAACTATTACGTATATTCTGTCTGTGCATTATAATATTTTCTTTAAAATTAATATAATTAAAACAGAGAGAAAATAAGTGCGTTGGTAATGCCTGGTAAGAAATTACCCGTATTCAAAACAATTTTATGCTGAATACGCACGAATCCGGTGCGCTGTCTTTTTAGCGCAATTTCTAGACTTGGTTAAACTTTGTTTGCACAAGGTGGAGGAATATCTTGAAAGTAGAACTTTAGCAGGGCTTCAGTAAAGTCGGAAGTAGCCATGAACAGCCTATAGTTTCATTTTTAATGTGTCATAGTGTATGTTATATAAAATATCGGTACTAACCGTACTTCGCAACTTTTTTTTTTTTAGTTCGCGGAAATCAAAGAAATAAATTACGTCGTGCATTGGCATTTTATTTATTTTTATGAATAATGAGCTCCATACAAACAGCCATTTATCCTTATGAAGAAGGCAAGGAAAAGTTGCCCAAAAACAATACACAAACTGGCACATGTATCAAAGTGGTAATATATTAGACAAACTGACATGAGATATAAATAAAGATAGAAGCTAAAATATATACTATAAAATTTGTAGTCAATTAAAATTAATTCATAAAATTTTATTTATGTTTTAGTTTTTAAGTGTTATATATTGTGAGTATAAGAATTTAATAAATATATAAAACATCTTTATTTAAAAAATCCAGCTTTACAAATTCTGCTCACAGCATTCTTATTCTGGCACTAAATTAAAGCACGAGTATTTATTAGTAGGCTGGGAGCAATTTTAATTTCTACACGGGGCCGGAAGAAAGACAATATGATGAAATAAAAATTTGACGTAGCTGTAAGAAGTAATGTGATAACTTGAAATAGTCTATATACAGTAAATTCACCTTTTTTAAGTCAAACCTTTGAAAAAAAAAACACCCCTTGTATGACGTGTTTGGTTGTTTGACAAATTATGTATGTTATTGATCACAATCGTTTTATATTTAAGTTTACACAACAGTACCTTATTTTTGATTAAATTAAACTATCAGCTATATTTTAATTATAAATTATATTTCATTCATAATCAATGTAAATAAAACAGAGAGAAAACAAATGGTTTGGTAATACCTAGTACTAAACAGTTATCATGAAAAATATAAGAATTGAAATGAGTGCGAAAAATGCTGTGTACTGTCCCTTTGGTGTATTTTTCTCGACTTGGTTAGGCTTCGTTAGCATGAGGCGGAGAAATATCCTGGTACAACTTCAGCATGGCTTCAGAAAAGTCGGAAGTAACCGTGAATACACTATAGCAAAAACTGCTATACGCATTATTAGTATTTTTAATTAAAAGTTACAGTGCAATGGTATATTTTAATAAGTAGTAAAACGTAAAAACTAAATTATCATGATGACAGTTTTTAAAGTCAATACATTAAGGTTCAAAAAGTAACTAAATACCAAAAAACCCTATATTTGTAATATTCGAAACAAAAATAAGTAAATACAGAAAATGAATACAATATCTGGACTTAATACACTACTTCNCATTATACATTAAGGTTCAAAAAGTAACTAAATACCAAAAAAATTCTATATTTGTAATATTCGAAACAAAAATAAGTAAATACAGAAAATGAATACAATATCTGGACTTAATACACTACTTCTTGACAACAATAATCTATTCGCGGTTTCTTCACACTTCTGGAATCAAATCTTTTAAAAATCGCCCTCTGCATGACGTATTAGGATTTCTCCTTAAATATATCTTTTATCGCAATCGTTTTATACTTATGTTATCACAAAAGTATCTCAATTTTGGTTCAATTGAACTTTTACTTATATTTTATCGATAAGTTATAATATTTTATTTAGAAATATAAAAATAACACTAGAGAAAAAATAGGCGTGTTGGTAATGGCTAGTAAGAAATATTTCTTATGTAAAAAATCATTCAACTGAGTGCCCACGAATGCGGTGCGTAGTCCCTTTGGTGTAATTATTTAGATTTAGTTAAGCTTTGTTTGCACGAGGTGGAGAAACATACTGAAATTATAACTTTAACAGGTCTCCAGAAAAGTTGTGAATAGCCGCGAATGTACTATACATGTGTTGGCGTGCGTTGCGGCAGGGCACTGCACGCGCGGAGGCAGAAGGCGCCGCTGCTGGAAGCCGGCTGCCTGTCGGAGCTGCACCTGGGCGACGTGCCGCTGTCCTCCGCCCAGCTGGGCGACGTCCTCGGCAAGGCTCCCCAGCTCCGCCTGCTCAGGCACTACCAGCTGGTGCGCGCGCTCTACGACCTGCACTCGCGACAGTGGCGCAACAACGAGGGCGTGCCCGTGTACAAGCTGCGCAACCTGGACGCCGACTTCTCGCACGTCGTGAGTCACAGCAGTCGAGATAAAGAGACCAATTAAAGATAATTACAAGAAGTTAAGGACCCCGCCTGCCTGCATCGTTTTTCTCCTTTCTCGGCCGAGAAGCGCGGGAGCAATAAGGGTTACACTGACACGCGCGCCTGATGCCCTCTTCGCTCCTACGTTCGAGGCTCTGAACTGTCGCGCAGTGTTCTCGCCGTGCTACGTTTACCTATGGGAATAACCGGTGACCCTATCATTTTATCGCTGTGAAGTCTGTAGCAAAGTTCAATGCAGGTCCCAATAATTGTTTCCCGTGTTCCCAGCTAGTATATTATGAGATACAGAAGTGTAAGAAAGCAGTTTTTGGCTATGCGGAGGGCTCGGGAATAGCATTTATAATGCACATTATGTATTGAGCGTATTATAAGTGCCTCGCCTGATGTGTGCTTACTTTTTTGTGCATTGGTATCATGAGGACATTTTCAAAGGTTTATTAAAAATACGCGGATTTCAAACAATCTGCAACGCAGTTTAAGCGCCAGGCAGGCGGCGGCATTAAAGATAATTACAAGGAATTAATGAGGTTTAAAAATTAAGGATCAATTTATCATAACATTTTGTGGCCTCGATCTACAGAGAGTAAGGGCTAGCGGAAAGTCCAAGGATGGATAATAAAGAAAGGGACTTTGCCCTTACAGTACTCTAACACGCGTAGGGGCCACGGTGGTGTAGTGGTCAGATTGATCGACTCCCACCTAAGCAAACCGGGTTCGATTTCTGGCGGGGTCGGTCCCGGATGTGCGTATGAACGATGCCGCAGGTTGGCGGGTTTTATCGGGGATCTCCCGTTTCCCCCGCCCTTGCACTTTGGCGCTGTTCCTTACTCACCTCGCTTCGCCCTCATCTGCACTCAAGACCTCGATGTTAAGAGGACAATGTACGGAAACATCTGTGAAATCGTTGTTTGCGCGAATAGGTGTATCTCGGTAAATAAATGTTCTTGAAATGCGACTTTTTGCCAGAAAAAGAAAAAAAAACAATTATTTATATTGTTACCTTTTTACTTCTATCATATCATGTTTATTCCTGGAGAAAAAATTCGTGAATAAAGAGTCAAATATAGCATTTTTAAAGCTTGCCTAAGCACTTTCCTTAAGCGTTAAGNTCTAAGCACTTTCCTTAAGAGTTAAGAGAAAAGTGCGTTTGTAAGAACGTAGATTGATTTGTGGGCTTCCATCGCGTGTAATAAAGTCCCAGTGTTACAGATCTAATTTGCACAGCGCAGTGTTTCGACGGAAACACTGCACGCCTTGCACGTAGGGGCGGCGAGGCGCTAGTGGCGCGTACTAATATCGCCCGTATCGCTCCCTCGCTCCTTGACATTGAACGCTCAGCTACCTACGCCTCGCGAGAGTACACGAGGCGAGGCTTAGCGATACGGGCGACAGTAACACACGCACGACAAGCGCCGCGAACCCACGTGCAGTACTTCCGCTGTTACGCTTTCCTGTGCAAATTACATCTGTAAGAGTGGGATTTTATTAAACTCGATGGAAGCCCATATATTAAACTATGACTCTAAAGTCTTATTTGTCTGGTAACTATTAAGGAAACTGCGTAGGAGAGCTCTAAAAATACGATTTTTAACAATTTTCACGGGTTTTTTTTCTCCTAGGATACAGTTAATATTTTAGAAACGAAACTGTGCGGGCTTAGATCATGTTTTTTTTTTTTTTTATAATTTCTGGCAAAAAGTGGTATTCCCGGGACACTTACTTGCTGAGATAGGCGTGAACGAGCAAACGACGAATGCGCGGAAGATACATCCGGACTGCTAACTCTGGAGAGTTGGACCAGCCGNTATTTGTCTGGTAACTATTAAGGAAACTGCGTAGGAGAGCTCTAAAAATACGATTTTTAACAATTTTCACGGGTTTTTTTTTCTCCTAGGAAACAGTTAATATTTTAGAAACGGAACTGTGCGGACTTAGATCATATTTTTTTTATAACTTCTGGCGGAAAGTGGTATTCCCGGGACACTTGTTTGCTGATATAGGCGTGAACGAGCAAACGACGAATGCGCGGAAGATACATCCGGACTGCTAACTCTGGAGAGTTGGACCAGCCGAGGTGACTTGCTTGCAGGGCGCGAGGGAGGCATCTCCGGCGGGCGCGCTGGCGTCGGACGCCCTGCAGCTGGCGGCGCGGCTGTGCCCCGACGCGCGCCTGGTGCGCGTGCGCTACGACCCGTGCACGCCCCACGACGTCCTGGCGCCCCTGCGCGCGCTCAGGAGGCTGCGCGACCTCAGCGTCGTTTGCGTGACGAGCGGCGAGCGGAGCCTGCTCGACTTCGGCGACGTCGCTGACGTGCTCGCCACGCACGGCCGATCTCTCTCCTCCCTCGAGCTCAAGGTCAGACCCTCTACACACACACGCACACGGTCAACTCAGCACTTTCGAGAACCCTGCCCAAACATCTACGACACGTCTATGAACAGTGTGTATTCTTTCAGACCGAGATTAATTTGCGGTTTCAGGTGTTGCGAACAAAAAAAAATAATGAGGCGTGCTGTATTTCGGTCGACACAGCACTTGTTCCTTTGTCTCAGCGGATGAGCTGTATGCTATACGTTCGGCTACAGTTATATGAACCAATCATGACCTAGATCGGTGAGACGTATTGCGAATGATTTACCCGCAGGTAAGATCATTGGTCAGTTTGTCTCGCAGTGTGCAGTACAGACCAAAAATTACATGCATCTGCGCATGTACATAATTGTGTACACTGAGTGTGAATGGGTTAACATTGCCTTGGACCTGTTCGCTTTATTCATGCGCCGGTCAAGCGAAACTGTGAAGTTATTAGACAATTAAATATCTTAAAAATCTTATAATTCTTACATTTAGAAGTATTAAAAAAACCGAAAGGTAAAAAAAAAATCTTTTCAGTTTTTACAAATGTTTTTCTAACACTTTTAATTCAACGTTAATACATAGAACTGACGTTCCCTCCATCGTTACCACCTTCATTGGGTTCATGCCAGTGAGCGTCCCTGTTAAATTATGTGCAGGTAGGGGCAATTACATTTTTCAAAGGTTCATTTCAAAAGTGCTCAGTTGACTGTGAACAGCCTCTAGTTGTGGTGAGGTAGAATTAGCCACCCGCGTAATTTTACTCCCCCTTCTTATAGGCTGTTTACGATAGAGTGAGCACTTTTTAAGGCCGTGCTTAAAAGCTTATTTCAGCTTATTATAAGCATGTGGTAAGGCCGGCATGTTATCAAAACCCCTGGTTTATTTATCTCCAGGAAAACGACGGAGAGTGAATGCAGTTATCAATGAAGAAGATCTCTCCAGTTCTGCTCTAACACACACAGTTAAACAATATAGTCACAAATACGACACCACGGATCGGTCAGCAGGAAATACCTCCAGCGCATCGAACCGATCGCCTGTGGTGCTTCTTCCTTCCCATGGCACACAGAGAAAAGCGAAGAAAACATTTGTCTGAAGTGCCAAAAATATATCTAGTTGCCTCAGCAAAATATTTTGCTGAGTAAACAAAATTTAAAAAAGAAAAAAAAATTGTTTGTTCATCCAAAAAAAATACACGCTTGAATTAACAAAACCTCCGTGTTGAACTAAAATAAATTACACTGCCAAAAACATATTTAGTTGATTGCCTTCGTTCGAAAATACAACTCGGGGATTTGTTTGGATTTTTTGTGACAGTTAGGACAGTGACTCTGTTAGTTAGTGCATCATTGATATTTAATAATGGTGCGAGCATCCTACTAAAACAAGTTCAACACGAAACTGAATCTGAAAGGTGTAAAACTATAGATATTTATTTGCGCACGTTGTCCAGTATTCTAAATGTATGTATTTAAAAACATTCATATTTAATTAATAGTCACATAAGTTAAGATTACTAGGGCGCAAACTATCTGGGTTCGAATCTTGTTTAGGATTCAATTTTTTTATATTAACCGAATCTGTTTTATTTACGTAGAGCCAAACAAAATATTATTTGCACATACCAAATATTTGCTTGGGGCAACCAAACAAGGACAACAAAATTATTAGACTTCAATAACCAAACTTTTAACGGCCGCTATAGAAACAATGAATTTGATTGCGCCAAACAAGCTTGGTTTGATTCGACAAAACCTTTTTCTCAGTGCGCTTGTGGACTTGCCAGGCGCGACCGTTCGATCGCGTAATGGCGAGCAACTATTGGTCGCGGGGCAGAGGCCACTCTTACCACTTCAGCGAATGGAAGAACACACGCAAATAAATATTACGACCACAGAATATCTAAGTATACAGAAAATAAATTGGCGCGGCGCCCGGATACAAGATTCTTTTACAGTTGAATAACAGCCCCCCCCCCCC